>CAJNOP010002000.1:0-20917 GCA_905250075.1 Rotaria sp. Silwood1 | reverse complement strand
CGACGTTTATTACAACCATCACTTCGAACATAAATCAACTTTCTTTTCTTTTTTTTATCAATATTGACATTTACTAAAACAATGACATATTCTCATTTTATTATAGCAGGTATTCAATTTTTGTACAAACATCTGTTTCAAAACGATGTGTTTCTTTTTTGTATTCTTATATTTGTAGTACAGTTGCAAATTTTTAAATAAAAATATAGATTAAAATAACATCTTCTAATGATATAATAGTAGAACTAAGATTAAATTTTTCAAAGAAAGAAAATATTTTCCAGCATATATAAAAACAGACATTAAAATAAATAAGTATATTAGAACATTGTTGTACCGTTTTGAGAAGTAAAAACTTTTTTAAATCCTCAAAAATGTCAAAATATGGCTTTTTCATAAACTATTAAATATTAATGTTGAGATTTTCTACATTTACTCTCCACAATAGATAACATGAAATATAGTGCAAAATGAATAAGAGAAATCATTTCATATTAAAATCAGGCAATTACAACATAAACAATGCATTCTATTTTTAACTCTATGTAATTATTTATTTCGATAAAAACCATTACTGGTAGAGTCAAGTGATTTTCATGATTATATGTTAATTGAATTTAATATTTATTTATTCAGAATAAATTGTTACAACCATATTGTAAGTTTATCTCCTTTAGGAAATGTTATTTGATATGTATTAGAATCGAGTAGTCGCTTATTGCCAGTGGCCAATATTGCTTCTTTGATTGCTAGCTGCTTTTCTGGCTTGACCGGCAACCAACCTTCTTTGTTTAGAGTCAGTTCAACAAGTTGATGAAATGTATTGATAATTTTCAAAACAAAGTTGACAAGATTCTGATTGAATGCTATATGCCGATCACTTGTCTCTATAGAACATATACCGGGTAATAGTCGAAAGAGATGATTAACATCAATGTGAGTATTTGGATCATTGTAATTTATCTTTAATATGAGATGCACATATCTGACATTGGTATTAGAAGATGTACAAGAACGAAAATCATTCCATTCTACAACGAGAGATGATAGCCGAGGTGATACATTAAGTATCTGATCAATAATGTAAACACGTTGTGATCGTTTCATCGTGTTATATTCGAAGGTGAAAATTACAGAGAGCAATCGACGAAAACATAGATCAGACCATAATGATTTGGTTACATTCATTTTAATAGGTGTCTAAAAACAAAGAAATAATAATTGCATTGATGCACACATTTCGAATGTCTACAATAAGTTGAAATTAGTTCTTTCTATCGAAACTTAATTTCTTTTACATTTCAATGTAGAAAATTTCTATTTAACATTTAATATATATTTATTCGATTAACTGTTTTACATATTTATTCAAAATATACAAGTAGTCGAAAAAGTATCTGGAGATCTACGTTTTTTCTTGGTTTGCAAGTCAGAAACAAGAGATATTAGTTATTTTTCTTTTTTAGTTAATAGATAGTCATCCCCACTTCATATTAGATTTTCTATAAAAATAATCAATTCTAATTATCATCTCGAATTACAGGAAGCTTTTTTTTTCACAAAAATGCCTCATTTTTTTCAGTAGGTTCAGGGCAAGACTCTTCTGTAAAAGTTACTTTTATTTTGAAAATCATGTCAATAGATAGAGTCAGGTTTTCTCCTTCTAATGTTATGCATATAATATAATTTTGATGTCGAAAAAATGAGCACCTTTATGAAAACTATAAGAGTCTTGCTCTCAACCTACTGAAAAAATGAGGCATTTTTGTAAAAAAAAAAGCTTCCTGTAATTCGAAATGATAATCAAAATTGATTATTTTTATATAAAATCTAATATGAAGTGGGGACGACTATCTATTAACTAAAAAAGAAAAATAATATCTCTTGTTTCTGGCTCGCAGCCCAAGAAAATATGAAAAAAAATACGTAGATCTTCGGATACTTTTTTGACTACTTGTAATACATAACTATCAACATAGAAAACGACTGAGAAAATGAAGTCTATTAAAATTCTAACCTTCATCTTATAACAATGTAAGTGAAGTGTGTTCAAATATCCAGCAGCTAACACATTTAAAGTAGTATTCAATTGATTAAAACTATCTAACTTATCACAGATCCATTCGATTGATCGCTGTTGAATAATATTTGAATGTTTCGCAAACGAATGATTGTGTACAGTACGTATATATTGTAGTAATATATCAAATGGACATGTGTAAAAGAGAAGAACTGTTTTCATGATAATTTTCGCATTACAATCTTCGAAAATAATGTGCTCATCGAGATGATAACCAATATTATTGAAGGGCCATATGTTACCATATTTCATCAAGTAAATGTTTAATATTTTATTAAAATTTTCAGGAAAACAAAATAGAAAGTAAAGATGTTTCAAAGCAGGTAAATTATTGTGATCAACAACACGACGAAATTCATCAAGATTTTCAAGTGCTATGTAAACAATTTATCTCATATCTAATATATAAAGTGTGAAGAAGATTGTTTACAGCAATATATAAACATATAATATTAACTTGTACAAAACAAATTTTTTAAAAGGAAGATTCTTTCAATTTTAAACCTTTATCTTATATATATCCTAGAAATTGAGTGTTCATAATCATATTGAAAAACTAAATTTCTTAGAAATGCATAAACGCAAAATATTTATAACCTACTTTCATCGAATATATCAACAAGCGTTAATTTCTTCAATAAAGGCATATTGAGAGAATTGAGTAATATTATAAGTTGATTGAGAGCCAAATGACGTAATAGAAGAGTCTGAAGTTTAGTAGCATCAGTCATTCGATGAATATCAGATTGACAGAATTGAATGTGTGGTTGCTGCTTTTTTAAATAAGGTTTCTCTTCGTATTGTTCTTGTTCAAATGTTATACTTAAATGTTCCAGAAGTGGTATAGCACCATTTTGAAGAATGATTATAATTTCAAATGGATATTGTACACTCAAAGTTAAATGAACAGTACGTGACCAAAATAAAGTTTTCATTTCAAATAAATGTGAGTATATATCTTTCGTATATGTACGATGACCTTGAAAAATGAATTCAATAATTAACTATTTAATATCTTTCTTTCGAAATTAGTCTTAATAGAAGCAAGGTATAAACTACATAGCATTATGAGGACTACAACTTTGTATATGTTCTAATTTTCAAACTCAATAAGCCAGAATAATGATTCAGATTGTTATCTTTTTGATAAGTAGATTTGTACTTTGTGGAACCCTCTTTTGAAGTCTGGCGAAGTACATCTAACACATTTATGACAGTATAATCCATAAGAGCTAATAGCTTTAACATGTTTTCTATTCTCTTTTTACTCTTTTATTATCTCTTCTTTCTTTTTGTGTTGAATTTATCTTAAGTTTCATTATTAAGTACTATTGCTGTTACATACCGTTTTTCACTTCAAGTATCATGCTATGCAGTGATGTCTGAGTTTTAACCAATGCGATGAGAACGTCCATGTATTTATCATTAGGATATTCGAATACAAGATGAAGATATTGAAAAGTGTTACCAAGTGTTAAATGTGTAATTAGATAGACGATGCTATACGTATAATATTCTATTTCGATAATAACTAATCGTTGAATTGATGGCGTTAAGTAATTTGGTGATGTCATTCCTCTCCAATGTTCGTAGAAAGCTAAAGAGGCACATGAATTATTAAGAATAATAGTTCGTAATAGATTGGAGAAGTTTGACATGTTGAAGATGTTATTCATTTGTGCATATGACATTATTCTTGCATCTAATACAAGAGATTGAGACATTATTATATGTTTGATACGTTCATTTTTTATGTCAAAAAAAGCTTTGAATAGATCGAAAGAGGATAAATAATCGAAAATGAGTATCCATAACTCATTTGCTAATGACTCTATTTTGCTAATATTCATTTTCTTATCGCATTTGTGATGTGCAAGCATTATTTAAAGATATGTATTATTGTATAAGCAGACCAATAGCGTTCTCATTGTTGTCCGGTTATTTGTATACCAATGCGTTCATTGTTTTCTTTTTTTCATGATGCGTGACAATCATTAATGGCGAACAAAAAGAAGTTTATTTTTTATTTTCGTTCATGTTAGATGTGAGTAAAATAAATATAATATCAAATACATTACAGATTTATCTTTTTTTTTTTTACACGAATAAAATCGTATTATGTACTGAATTTCTTAGGTCACATCAAATGATAAATTTGTACAATATAGATTAATATAGAATTTTGAACAACAACATTGAATCATTGAATATCTCGAAGCATAAAAAAAAATTTACAAGTTTATGCATAAATCAAGAAAGAATAGAATGATGTGCAATACTGAAAAGTAATTCGAAGTTTCAAAAGTCAATTTGTTCTTTGCTGCACAGCCTATTAAAGTTCGACTCAACTAGTTAATGGTGATGGATGTTGTCATATTTTTTTTTCATTAGAAGGCATTACCAATATAGCCAATGATGATCTAATATATGTATAAATCGACATAAAATAAAAAAACAGATAACAATATCGACAAACAAAAGGTTTTAAAAAGATACCTTCGATTTTTTGCGTATGATGCATTATTTGAATTTCCAGGATATTCAGTTGAATTTCTGGACACCCTTTTGTTTCTTGTTTAACAAGATATAGGAGGTATAAGAAGGTGTAGGAGATATTGATTAATTGGTACAGATGATCATTCAATAATATTTGAATTTAAACATCTATTCATAAAATATACTGGTGCCACTTGCCAATTCTTGCTCGAAAAAATCAATTCCTATGCCTCCTTATACCTCCTATATCTTGTTAAACAAGAAACAAAATGGGTGTCAAGAAATTCAAATAAAGCATCTGATCAGTGAAACAGCTACAACCAGCTTTTAAGATTGATCTTCTTTGATAATATTATGTTGAAATTTTGATATTTTGAGTTATATTCTGCACGAATGAAGCTTTGATGGGAAAAACAAAATATACCACGAGAATCAGCTCGTCGAGCTCTACAAACTGGTATCTATCCTATTCAAAACTCAGACTCACACTTGGAAACCTTCCCTCGTTAGCTACATAAAACTAATAGGTAAGAACTGAACTATTATATAATATATTTATGTTAACCTTAATTTCTTACATTAATATTTTCTATGATGGTTGATCATGATGAATTGATAAAATAATTCAAGTATTATTTCAAACTTCGATGTCATAAGTGAATTATAGATTTAAATAAAATTAAAAATTTTTCAAGTTTTATTTCATAGTTTTCATTTAGCAGCATGTCAATCATCTTTTTAGATGAAATATTTAATCATGCATGATAGAAAATTGAATTATGATTATATATTTAAGATTCAGGAAAAAATTATTTTAGCTGACTTTAAAAAAATCAAGCAAGATTAAATTGGAAAAATAAATAGCATACTTTATAGACTAAACAAAACTGAACTATTAATAATTATTTCGCATAATTGAATTTAATAGATTTTAATCGAAATACTAAATTGATGAAAATAGTATTATTTTAGACCTTTTCAAATAATTCTGACGATCGTTGCCCTATTATATTCCAGAAGGAAATTGCGAAAGCGATGTAATATTTTGATTCTAAGGTGGATTCAACATTTTTTTTTCTAAATAAGATCCTTATCTGGAAATTAAAAATGATAGAAGACGAATTTTTGAATGCCATTGGAATTCGACCTTTGAAAGAAAAGATTCTGATCTGTTGTAGCGGAAAAAACTTGAATGGCGAAAATGAAATGTTTTACAAACTGATTCTAACTAACTACTTCTAGTTTTTATCAACTATTGTTAAGTAGCCGATCAATAAATGAATATTTTATGATAATATTTTCATGCAATAGCTTAATTAGTTGAACAGATAAATTTCAAAATATGAAATTTAATGTTTATTAAATAAAACAAAAAAGAAGAATTAAGTATCTTAATTTTTTTGTTCTTATTAAGCAATAAGATATATCATACGCATTTAATATTGTCTATGTCATTGATTACTAAGAATAATAAATCATGATGTTCACTAATATATAGACAGGTAAAATGATTCAAATATGAAGAAAAGAAAAAAATTACCATTTTTTTTCTTCCTGTTCTTTGTTATAATCACAGTATTTTATCTAACCTTGATATGCATGACGTGCATGTATGGATATTTATAAATACTAAAACGATGGTTTTTCTCAGCATATTATTTTTTTGTATGTGATTAAATCGCTTAGTAAGTATATATATATATATATTATCTTTTTCATTTTGTCCATAAGGTAAGATAATAAACATCGTTTTTAATAGGTTTTTTTGTTGTTGAAATCTATGGCGGTATCAATACCACACTTTCAAACATTTGTAACGGTAAATTTGAAATTAGTTGAAGTATTTATTTTAGTTATTGTTTTTTGTTTTTGTTTGGTGAAGGTTGAAGAATTTCGTAAATTAATTAATGAACATTTTGAAAGTATAATTTATTTTATCTTTTTCTTTTTTTCATTTTAATTTAATTATAAGTTTTTTTTTTTTTTTAGAACAAATTTCTGAAGGTCAACTATATGATACTAGAGATATTGAACGTTTTAATACAATCGATCCATATACTTTAATGTATATACAACATGGTCAATTTGGTACAAGTTTTAATCAAGAACGAGCATTAAAAATTTTTAATGGATCAATGAGTTGGAGAAAACGACATAATGTTTATGGTAGAAAAAAAACTAAAAAGAAAAGTCGCTAGTTAAATATAAAAAGTTTTTCTTATAGATATTTCTACAAATGAATTTCCTGCTGAATATTTTGATCGACGTGCAATCTATTTTGAAAATCGTGATAAATATAATCATCCAATATGTAAATATGAAAGTTTTATTTTGTTGATTAAATATATCTCTTTTTTTGTTTTTAATTATTAGTACATTTTCTTGTTCGTAAGTTTCATAAAGGACAAGAAAATAATGAAGCAATTAAACGTTTTCTAATATATAATTTTGAACAACATATTCGAGAACATCCTGATGAAAAAATTGTTCTTCTTTTTGATATGAGTGAAACTGGTATTGGACATTTGGTAAATTGAATTACTTATATTGTTTTGTTTTTTTTTTTAAATATTTAATTCATTTTATTATTTATATATTCAGGATTATGATATAGTTAAATTTATTATTGCTAGTATGCAAATATTTTATCCAGGTTTATTAGGTATATTTGTTTGATTTTATTTTAATATTTATTATAATATGTTTTTTGTTTCTTTTATAGCTTATATGCTTATGTTTAAAATGCCATTTCTTCTAACAGGTATAGGTTTTTACATCATGGATTTTAGAGAATATTTCTTTTTTTTTGTTCTTACAGCGGCTTGGAAATTAATTCGTACTTGGATGGCAAGTGAATCTGAACAATTTATTAAATTTGTTAATGCTAACACAATTAAAGATTATATTTCACCCGATCAATTATCAGTTGAAATAGGTGGTGGTACAGCGAGTGTAAACAAATGATTCTTTTTCAATAATTTTCTTCTTTCGTATTAAAAATAAATACATATTTTACTAAAATTAATAAGTGTGAGCTTTTTTATTGGCATAAATAACAACAAGCCTAGTTGTAATCATATGGTTTTTATCGTAGAAATGTTTTAATACGAAGGATAGATGAAATAAAAGAAATATTCTATTAAGACTAACAAAGGATCATTCTCAAAAGATTTCCTACCAATTTTTAGGCTTATATATGTATATACTTGATAGTATTCTAATAGAAATTCTAAAAAGTATTTGGATTTAATTGAGCTATTGAGTTTCTAGGATTTCGGAACACTCGTATTTTCATCTAAGACTCTGTGTATATAGAGAACTTAGCTAGACAAATTTTTACAGTAAAAATTCAGAAGTGAACTATTAGTAAAAAGAAAACGAATGAATATGCTTATTCTATTACACCTTTCTCAACGGTATTAATTTTTGATGGATTAAGATGTCAATTTTCGAATTCGAACTCATTTTATTTCTCAATCAGGTACTACTCAAACCAATGATATATGACAATAATTTTTCAAATCATCTAGGATGCTCATAGTCACATGATTCTTTCGTTCATTATTCATTTTTTTCTTTGGTCTCAAATACACTAGAAAAAATTGAATAATTTGATTTCTGCTTTAATTTAAATCAGTACCTATTCTCACTATAACAGTTGTTTCGCTAATCAGAATTGAATACAACCTCTTTGCTGTGGTGAAAATATAGAAATATAACATATTTTCGAGCAGGGAATAGTTATACTAATGTTCATTAGAGTGTGGATGTAAATGTAAATGTGAGACATCAGCAAAGTAAAACTTCACACTTACATTCACATCCATACGCCTTTTTTACTATTCAAAGTTGCCTTTGAAAAGAAGTATGAAATGATTCAAAGGTAATTTGGAAAGTGAATATTTCTTACCAATTTTTTCTTTCCCTTTCTTGTAATGAATGTTGTTCTTTTTCTGTAAAAGGTGAGAAGACTTTTTTTTATTGGTCAAACCATTAGTCGAGAAGGTGAGTAAAAATAGCATCGATCTCTTTCAATTATGTGTTTTGATGATTCTTGAGTGCCTGTCTCAATTGGTTGGATAATGCCTAACGATGAGAGAATTGCAGGATGAGCATGTGAACAGGGATGTGTGTGCAGTGAAGATCGATAGGTAATCGTGCGAATCCATGTGATTTTTGCTTTAGTCGGCAAGCTCATCTCTTGTTCAAACTTCTACGCACCTTCATATCCTTATCCACACGCTCTAGAGGAACATGAGTAACAGTAAATTTAGTAGTGTTGCACCGTGCAAATTGCTGCATGTAGTAAAAATTGTTCATCTCTATCATACCTTGTTCTCATGGAACATGTTGCAACTCGTCGGCTATCCTTCTGCTTCAAATCGATTTCACAATGCATGTGTAGATTACGGCTTCAAGTGAATCTTTTCTATCTCGATTCTCTATTGAATCTTCATAGGTCACGAGCAAAGAGTTTTCAAAATTATTTCCTCCGAACTTATGACCGTAATCGTACTGTAATACATATTCTTGATGACTAATTTCATTTTTCGCATCATATAATTGAAACAACATGCTCGTCAGCCGTCGCAATTCGGTAGCAGCAAAAAAAAATACCAAACGAAAAAAATAACAAGAACAAACATACTCTCTTTTCTTTCTGCATCATTTCAGAGAATTACATAAAAGAAACCAAAAAAACAATGTCTGACGTCATTTAAAACGTCGAGAAAGTGGATTGAAAAAAAAACCAGCGTCATAACAATAACTTAGGACTTTTCTAATTTTCGTCTAATGATGTGGACATGTATAAAAAGGTATACTAATACTCATTTCAAAAAAGAAAAAGTGTGAGTATTTTTTGAATAACTTTTGATTGAAACTAAGTAGAGCGGTGCGGTTTTCATCGTTTAAAGAAGGAGATGAAACTGCGTCGAACTGTCTATACCAGTTTTTCTTGAACAAGTTTTCTCAGAGTCTACCATTAAGTTTATTAAACACAAACGATTGTCTAACGTAAAAGTTTTACGATCTCAATTTTCAGGAGTACATTAGCATCGTTAACTGATTGTGTATAGAATTTGTAACTCCTATGTTATAAGTTTTAGCCAATCATGAGTTATGCACATTTTCCTGTCTGTTATCGGCAAATTTTTCATAGAAAATTGACCTTTTTTTCTCATTTTTCAACGAAAAAATCCACCGTATAAACTTATTCAAAAGTCTAGATTTTTTGAAAAAATTGGTGAGAGACTCTGAGAAAACTTGTCAAAAAAATCTGATATAGATTATTCGATGCAGTTTCATCTCCTCTTTTAAACGGTGAAAACCGCATTTTTCTACCAATGGTTTCTATCAAAACTTATTCAAAAAATACTCACACTTATTCTTTTTTGAAATGGATATTAGAATGCCATATAGGTCCGATTTATTGGCTGCTCTTCTCATTTCGACTTTCCTCATGCTTCATTTTGCAAGAGTTCTTGGTTTTCGATTCTGTACACAATTTTTCTAGTTATGGGAAGGAAATCTTGTCCAAGTTCGAATGAACTATTAAATGATCGCATATGAAACATGTTGCAATTTGGATAGTACTCTCAAAATGATCCTGATAACCAGTTCGTATATATTACTTAGCAACAACTTCGCCAAGTAATTGTTCTATATCACATAGAGTTGTCATAAACTGAAGCTTTGATTTGTTTTTTTTTCTTTTAGAAGAAAAGTCTCTCCGCAGAATGTCTTACAGTAACGAAATCGACAAAATATTTTGCCAAGGAAAAAGTCACCAATAGAGCCTTATCGATAACTACGTGACATAACAGACAGTGGCACTTTTCAGTATGAGTCAGGAATCTGCATCTATCATGAATAGAAAGCTAAGCCATGTTACACTATTCAATCGAGAATTTAAAACTCTAGACAACAATGGGCATCATGGTGTTCAGTCCAATTTCTGTGCTGGTTCGAGATCACAATACTAGAAATTGGCTTATCACCAATTTTTAGTACAAGTGATCAAAGTGTACCAGAAAGTTCTTACCCGTCTTCCATTCATAGCTAGTGATAGCATAAATCAAATTATAGGCTTAGTGAAAGTCTCACCGAAATCTTTTTTCATCAAGTAAAAAGTTGTTGACATAAGTTGATTGTAAGTGTCTGTTGGCTTGTTTTTTTTCGACTGATATGTCGACTATGAGCAGCATGTTTGAAGTGTAAATTATGCTCTAAACCCCGACTCTTTGTTCAAGCAGAGATAATGATTAAAAACCAATCACGTATGTTTTCAGATATTCATCTCGGAGTAGTGTGAGGATTAGTGTTTGATAGGCTAACCCTTGCCAACATAAATACTAGATATACATTCAACGTACATTCGCGCCATTTTTCACAGCCAACTTAGCATTTTAAAGCCCACATATGGAACTGATCTCATCGCTGTTGGTGAATAAATTAATTCACAGTTCGCTTTGTATCTGAGAACTACTGAAAAACTGTTACAATCTCATTTCTGTGAGAAGTGTTTCGGTGTCGATGAATTTTTCAATAATATGTATTCTTTACGTTCGTGGTACAAAAATTTTCATGGAATACAACGTATGTCTATTATATCACGTTTTAGATTGATATGCCTACTGGCAGAGCTAGCACAGCAACGCGATACAACAAAGGACAGTTCAAGGTAGATAAGAAGGGCAGAGAAAAGCAATTTGATGGCCATAAGTGGCGACCAATGTGCCGCATTTCGAAATGCCCGCAGCAGTCTCAATCACGCGGACTTTGTGCTAAACACGGCGGACAACGTTCACATCAGAGGAACAAAACTGAAAGTACAATAGTTAAACGACATCGAAAGAATCCAATAAATAATGATTCGTCTTCACGGGATGCCATGGATCCAGTTCCTTTGCGCAGTTATGGTAAACAATGATTTTTTTGAACTGTAGCATTGATCTTGCATTACCATTGACATTCTTGCATAAATCAAGTGCATAAGACCTTATTAAATAATATCATGTTTAGATGCTGCTTTGGTCACCACATTACAGGTAAACATTCAACAGAAGAGCTCAAATTCGATATTCGATACCAACAATGGCGATCAACCTTTCCCAAATCATAATACTTGCGTTTCTCAAACCAATGCTAGTTTTCCTCAACTGTCTATCAGTGAAGAAAGTAAGTGAGGTTGTTTTGAAGAAATTTTTTGGTTAGTATCAAGCTTTCAATTTTCCAGACACCGCCGAAAATCGCATTGAGATGCGAATGGAAATGAATACAGGCTACGAGCATTGTTCTCAATATCTTGGTGTTCCATATCAATCCCAGACAGTTCCAAGTTTTCAATTCTCACATCCTTCTTCATCAGATCTTGTATATGAATCAGAAAGCTTATTGACAAATATAGACGAACTCTTTGATGCAAGAGAGGTGAGTTACTGATATGTTACGCTTTCGAATTCTATTTACTTCATAGGTCATCAATCAGCTTGAGCCAGATTTCCTCAATATGGATAACAATCAGTTCATGGATATAACACAACTTATGGAAAATTACGATCCTCAACAATATCTTCAACAAACTAGTGAACTAGAAAATTTATTGAAAGAAATTCCAACAAACACCACTGTTACATACCACAGTTTTAATGATTTTCCATCGACCACTTATTTGGAGATAGCTGCGAAGCCATCAAATATCGATTGCATAAGTTCGCGACACACTCGCAACCAAGAAAATACGACTCGCCACATAGACAGCAGTAAGTGTGCCAGAAAGTGCTCAATACAGACGAATACTGTCGTCCAAGGCTTTATTTGATGAAGGAAATGCAATACGCCAAAATAATTGAAATTTCTACGCCGGCATATAGGTGTCGTAACATATGTCTTAGGTCTATGAGTTAAAAAAGGACTCAGGTCCAACATTACGGCGACCAGATACGACCGCTTACGATGCCGTATACGGCCGTATTTCGCCGTGCCGTAAACGACGCAATACAACAACAGTAAACGACCGTATTTACGCCGTGACACGAAACCACTTAAGGCCCACACGGCCGTACACGTCAGCGCATACGGTCCTAATATAATCGTACACGGCCGTATACGATCGTTTCGCAGAAATAGAACATCCACATACACCAAGATTAAGCATTACGACGCTTAGATAAGACCTTAAACAGCCGCATACGATGACGAATTCCGCCGTATACGGCGAAAATACGGCCGCACACGACCGTATTCCTATACACCGTATTACGGCCGCAAATCACCGTGCCGTAAACGGCGACACACGGTTGCAGTATACGACAGAGAAAACGTGGCAAAACAAGGCAGCTCGAGGTCGCCTTTTTCAGCCCAACACGGTCACATATCTCACACTCTAGGATACTCGGGGACGGCCTTTCGAATGAGAGGTATATGTGTGGGTCTCTTCTTTGCGTTTCACTGAGAAAAAGAATCTCGCCATTTGATTGGTCGAAAAATGGATCAATCAGATTTCAGCAGGGTCTATCTCTCTTATTACCGAGGCAACACATAGTCATGCTCGGGCCGATCCTAGGGTTATCGAGAACGCTCTTTTGAATGAGGGTTATATGTGTTGGTGTGCAGCTTTTGTATAGCTGAGAAATATTATCTCGAAATCTGATTGGTAAGTTGGAATGACCGGCTTATCGCTTACAGCCGGTGTAATTTGTCGGCAGCCGTAAACGGTGGGTTTTTACGTTGTTCGTTTGTGATGGGCGTAGTATGAGGTAAACAGTTGTTTACGACTGCTGGATACGGCTACTGAAAACAGGTAGCGTATAAAGTGCTTTACAGCTATTTATCTTTTGCACGTATACACTCGCTGTAGTGTTACGGTAGTCGTTAACGGCAACGTTCACCTGTCACTGTTTACGATGAGCGTATTACATCGTAAAGCGTCGTTCACGATAGTCGTAAATGACTAGTGCGAACAGTTGCCGTTATCCGCCATAATTGGTTGGTACACAGCCATGTACGACCGAGGAGGATTGATCTGGGGAGAAAAACGAACTAACGTCATACAGAGCAAACAATAAGAGATTTCGATATTCCATACACTTACTGAAAATCCTTCTGAAATACGATGCTTACTAATTGTTGAAGTATATGAGAAGAGAAATGAACGATCTGGCTACTTCACAAACGGTAGCAGATATGGATGGTACGATCTGTGATAGTAAGAGTAATGTTTGACGAGTTGATCTTTGGTATACAGAAAAATAATGATACATGTATTAACATTTTGTCATGATGGCTTTGGTGTTTTTATCCTGTTTCACATATAGACCCTACTTCAACGACGTTTACAATTTTTATTATTGTCCATCCCAGAGTTCATCGTTTCTATTAATAATAGTGGTTTTATTTCGTACAAACAAAATCTTCTCGACGATTTCTATAACATGAAAGAATCTTAGAAACAGTCTTTGGGGGACATCTTGTGTAAAAATAAATTAGAAGAGCGAACAACAAAGTATACTATTGAGAAAAACCAGCATTTGATGTCAATATTTATATCATGGACGTCTCATCATTTATATGATCTATTCTCACAGAGAGTTAATGAGTAAAACAATAAGAAAAGAAAGATAAACGTCTTAAATGCCATCTTTCTATTCTCTCTTTAGCCATGCGTACACAGTCACAGAGGTATATATGGTTAAACAACGGATACTTTTCAAATAGAAAATTTATCAGTAAGACCTAAGTACATGAATACACATTTTAGCAAGAGAAACAATGAATGCATCGAGTTTCATATCTTTAAAATTTGAAAACATATATTTTCTCGTACTTAGATTGTAATTGGGATAGCATATCAAATATGTTTCTCCACAAAGTTCAGGAAGGTGAAACGTTTCACAGTTTGAGTCGACTGTTCGGATGTACATTAACAGCAATAATGGCAGCTAATCCTGGTGTGGAACCGAAGAAATTACAAGTTTTACAAACTATTAATATTCCTCAAAAAATCGAGTAATAATCAATTAATAGAATTTCACTTGACGAATATCTATCAGTTTTATTTTTTAGTTACAAGCTGATAACGAATTTCATTTCACAGTGAAAAAGAAACGAAAGAAATGTTTCAATCAATTTAGCCCAAACCTTATGATACTCAAGAAAATAAAATGAATACGCATCCTTTGTCACTAAACTCCAAACAAAAGAACACCTAGGGGCGAATGATCGACTGATTTCTCTGATCATGATTAACCCATGAAATTACACAGCTCTCCCTCCACCGTTCCAATCATCCTACCTACGCATTCATCGACCAAATTCGTTCCGTATATATATATATATCGGAGCTCGAACCACCACCAAAAGTGAACGCTCGTTCTGGTCCTTAGAGATTTCCTTACTGTCCAATAGACAGAGCTTTTTCTCTAGCGGTCTGTATGATTTTTTTCTGTTTTGCATGTTTGCTTTCGTGAAAATCGTGCAAAAAAGTGTGCTCTTGTACGAATAAAATAATTTTAATGATATTAAAGACTGTTTCTTTGAAAGTCGATACACCAGTCTATCGTGACTAGTCAAAATTCAATATAATATACATACTACATTTTATTTATTTACACAAAATGAAATAGTCACATAAAGGTGTGCCACAAAATGAGATATGATCCTTCTACGAATTTTGACTAGTAGTTCTATGAGATTTATTAGGAAAAGTATCGTATGGAGGAATTATTTATGATCTAGCTATAATGTTTACTAGAAAAGAATTACATGTGAAAATTCAAACTGATTAATCGAGTTCGATTTCAAGTTCTTCGGAAAGTCGTTCGATATTCCATTCCATTTGCTGTATTTTATGATGCCAGGGAGCCAAACATTTTCTGTAGATGACTAATGCTTGCTTGTAGTAATCAAGTGCCAACGCCAGTTTATCAAGATTTTCGTAAATTTCACCTACGTTCGATAAACTATTGCCAATGTCCTCATGATCTGGTGGTAGAAACTTGAGACGCGCCAAGAAACAATTTTGTTCATATATAAGAGAGAGTTCATGCTGGCCTCTTGTTCTATGTATCTGTAATAACCAGGCAAATACGTTAATGATAGAGAGATCTTTTGAAGGCAAACTAGCTTCAATAACCAATAGCCATCTTTCCAAATATTCAATAGCTAGATCGAATTGGGCCTTTCTACTAAAGTTAGCAACGATCCAGGATAGACAAATAGCGATTTGAATGTGATCATTGGGGGAATGTATTTCGAATATGATTAATGCTTGTTGATAGGAATCAAGAGACTCATCATATTTTCTTTGGTGAAACAGGGTATTACCAATTTTCATTAGACAGTTAGCAATTCTGAATTGATCCCTAGACAAGTTACTTTTCAAAATTGCTAAGGCTTGTTGTTGAAAATCGAGGGCTTCATCATACTTTCTTTGGTTTGTTAAAGCTTGAGCTATATTATTCAGACAAGTAGCAATACTCGAATGATTTGACGAATCTTTCTTGTAGAATGCCAGTGCTTGATTATAAAAATCAATAGCTTCATCATAATGTCCTTGATCACTTAAGATATTACCAATATTATTCAGACAAAAAGCAAGGTTTGCATAGTCA
Organism: Rotaria sp. Silwood1; assembly: GCA_905250075.1. NCBI lineage: Eukaryota > Metazoa > Rotifera > Eurotatoria > Philodinida > Philodinidae > Rotaria > Rotaria sp. Silwood1. Next base: position 4,729 of record CAJNOP010002000.1, on the reverse strand, counting down.
GATGGATAATGTTGTTCATACATTTTCGATGCTCTCTGACAGAAATCGAGAGCTTCTTCATACTTTTCTTGTAGATATAATGCATTACCGATATATCGTAGAGTTCCAGCAATATCGGCATGACCAGATGGATAACAGTTTTCGAGGATGGTTAAAGCTCGTTGATAACAGTTGAGTGCTAGATTGTATTCTTTTTGATCAAGTCGAATGTGACCAATGCAATTCAAGCTATCTGCAATTTTCTCATGACAAGAGGAATACTTTTCTTCTCGAATTGTCAATACTCTTTGTTGAAATTGAATGGCTTCATTATACTTTCGTTGATCTTTTAGAACATTGGCGATGTTGATCAGGATATCAGCAATGCCAACATGATCAGTTGCGTCAAAGTTCTCTCGGAATACTAGTGCTCGTTGATAGAAATGAAGAGCTTCATCATAATTTCTTTGTCCATAATAGGCTAATCCAATATTGTTAAGAACGGTAGCGATGCCAACATAACCAATTGGAGCAAGTTTCTCACGAATATCTAATGATTTTTGATAGAAATCAATAGCTTCATCATATTTATCTTGACTGTATAGGTCATTACCAATGGAGTTCAAACTCTTTGCAATATCGTTCTGAGCAAATTCAGAATTTTTTTCTTGAATAGTCAAGGCTTGTCGGTGAAATTGAAGAGCTTCATCGTTCTTTTTTTGTTTATACAGAGTGTTACCAATGAAGTTTAAAGTACGAGAAGTTTCAATGTGATCATTAGGATAGAAGTTTTCTTGTATTTGGAGTGCCCGTTGATAATAGTCAAACGCCTCATCATACTTACTGTCATCGTACAGAATATGACCGATACGATTGATGGAATCAGCTATTAAGACACTATCCGATGGATAATATTTCTTTTGAATTTCTAATGCTTTCTGATGATACTCAATGGCTTTATCGAATTTTTGTTGCTCACGAAATGTTGTGCCAATATTAATGAGCGTTGTTGCAATGCTTTCATGGCCATTTGGATAATAATTCTCTTGTATTTCGAGTGCACGTTCATAAAAATTCAACGTTTCATTATATTTTTTCTGTCCAATAAGAACATGACCGATGTAATTGAGAGTATTGGCTAGATCACGCTGACGTGATGAACAATATTTTTCTTGTATTTCGAGTGCTCTTCGATGATAATCAAGAGCTGCGTCATACTTTTCTTGTTTGCATAACATAATTCCGATGTTGTTCATATAGAATGCAATGGAAGAATGATCAAATGAATTATGTTTTTCAACAATTGCTAGTGCTCGTCGATAAAAATCAATCGCTTCATTGTATTTCCCTTGCTTATCTAAGATGTTGCCCATGTTATTGAGACTCGAAGCTATCGAGACATTACCCGAAGGATAATAGCTCTCCTGCATCGTTAGTGCTCGTTGACAACAACATAGAGCTTCATCATATTTTGATTGACAAAGTAGTACAACAGAGATGTAATTGAGAGTCTCAGCAATGTTTGCATAATAAGATGGATAATATTTCTCTTGAAGTGTTAATGCTCGTCGATGAGAATCAAGAGATTTATCATACTTTGTTTGTTTCTTCTGTATATAGCCAATGTTGTTTAGAGTACAAATAATGTCGTCATGACCAGGAAAATAATGTTTCTGTGCGATTTCCAATACTCGTTCGTTAAATGCCACCGCTTCATCATATTTTCCTTGTGCATAGTGGGCATTTCCTATTCCAGAAAGAGTATAAGCTATATCGACATGCCCAGATGGATAATACTTTTGTTGTATTGCCAATGCTCGTTCATAAATCTTTAGAGCTTCATCATGCTTGCCTTCATTATAGAGAATGTAACCAATGTAGTTGAGAGTAGAGGCGATGTATACATGACCATTTGGATAATATCTTGTATAGATTGACATCGCTCGTTGACAGAAATCGAGGGCTTCATCGAATTTTGTTTGATATGTAAGAACTTGACCAATGTAGCCAAGACTAATAGCGATATTGATATGAGGATGTTGATAATATTCTTCGAACATTGTCAGTGCTCGTTGATGAAAGATGAATGCTTCGTTATACTTGGCTTGCTTAAAGAGGATTTTGCCTAAGCTACGAAGACTAGTAGCAATAGGCACATGACCATCCAAGTGAATCTCACTAAATTGTAACCTACTGGTTTCCTGTAAATTTCGACATGTTTCTTGTAACTGAGTTTTGCACGACTGTTCTTCCGTTGGCTTCATACTGTTTTCGGCATTGTTAGAGTAGAACCAACGAAAAATACCAAGAAAATATCTATTCCAAAACCATTTGGGAAATGATCGAAAGAATCCACCTGAATTCAATAAAATCGACCAGAATGACGCGTGAACACGACTTAGCAAAGGGCTATGTTGGTGATTCGGTAGAAAGGATCTATCAAATTTAGTAGAGGAATAATATTCCTTTCGCATTGTTAATGCTCGTTCGTAATAATCAAGAGCTTCTTCGTACTTTCCTTCTAGATAAAGAGTTTCACCAATATTGAAGAATATATCAGCTGAATCTTTGATCTGTGTTGGTTTCACATTGCTCATCCGTTCATAAGCACTATCATAATACTTCCGTGCTTCGCTCCATTCTCCTTTCCATTGAAGAACTTCACCAAGACTATATTCAATCTTTGTGAGATCTTTATTTTTGATATTAGAATCATTTAATAAATATTGAAAGAATTGTTGTGATTGATTCCATTCACCTATATCACACATTAATCGTCCGAAAAGAGTTTTTATGTTCAGATCTTCCATTTGACGACGTGAGTCTTTAATATATTTTTCTTTGATCATTTGACCTTCATTCGATGCAATCATTTCAATCAACCACATTTCTTTCTCCATATTCACACTCTTCAATAGAAAAGTAGTATTTGAATCGAAGATAATTCCTTGTTGTCCTTCATATGAAAATTCACTGAAATGAATGCTGTTGCTTAGATTTTTTAGATTGCACTGAATTTCTAGGAGAACAGGAATGAGATCAGTTCGTTTCGAAGGCTTCACCACTTGATTCAACGCAGTTGAACGAACAGTAGTTGTTGTCAAGAATCCATTAATTGAAACCAGTTTACCTTCATTCTCTTTGAATTGTTCGATTTGATTACTTGTTAATGTCATTCCTCGATACATGAATAATATTTCTGTACCAGATCGGGCAATTTCTTGATATTTTTGAACAATACATTCTGTCAAATCTCTCATAAAATATCGAAATTTGTACAGTTGATTGAAATCTTTAGTTCGTAATGCTTTTTTCATGATTTTGTAGATACAAGATTTTTTCAAATACCATTGAAGAGCTTCGTCTGATCGATATTCTTTCTCAAATTTTCCAATTATTTCTAATTCTTTGATATTGTCTTGATAATAGAAACGACACGCATCGATCATTTCATGTTTAGCTTCTTCATCGTATGTTAACTCAAAGAGAATATCATGATAAAGTTGGAACCAAAGAAGATCAGCAGTTTGTTTTGATAGATCGTTTGTCAAATACTCATCTTGATCAAAGAAGCTGAATGTTTGTAAATGTTGATCAAGAAAATCGATATGTTCTTGAATTGATAAACATAATATATCGAGTTCATTATAGATACCAATAAGTTTAGAATTTTCAAGAACTAAATGTTCATTATTAACTTTTTTCCAGTTGAAAATAAAGATGCTGTCAATTTGAGTTAAAGTTGTAATATGAGGTAATATTTGTAATACATCATAAATTGAAGTAATAAACAAGATTTTTTCATTATAAATTGATTGAATAAAAGTAATACAAGATTCTAGTTGAGTATGGAATACAACATAATCATTGATTTCAATTAATTTTTTCTTTGTTTGTTCTACATGATTATTAGAATCCATGTTTGAGTCGAACCAAATCAGAGTAATGTCTTCTTTGTTTTCAGTTCTGTTCATTATTTCCGATAAATTTTCCAGCATAATGAAACGTGTTACAATAGATGGTAAAAGCCTGAAGGTAGTTGTTCAATTGAGATATCAAATAGACACTTGAATAAGACAACACTGGACTTTAAATCTTAAAATGACGAAAAACTTCGTAAATTTTGATGACACAAGAAATGTATGAGTATCCTGATCGCACACTGTGTCATTGGTATTGGTGAATTTTATTGCATTCTGACTTACTTTCGACTTGAAATGTTCTGTCATATAATTCATTAAGTAGCTGTATTCGGAAAAGCCGATGCAAGAAAGAAATCTATTAGAGGAATAATCGACGAAATTTAACCATAAAGAGTCTACTGTTGCTAGTTTATCTATGAACATTTGGATAATCGTCCATTTTGTGATAGATGTCCAGAGAAAATAGGAATAATTTCTATTATTCTCTTAACTATTTTACAGTCTTAATATTAGAAGGACAATTTACAACTATTAGACAATTATTTGTGTCTATGAAGTCGAAATATACAGGATTCGAATCAGAGAAAAAACAAGCACAGTCGATTCTTGTCTATGTGAAGATAAATAAGCAAAGCACAAAAAGGTAAATACTGTCATCTGTGCATGCGACTATATTTACCTATTAAAATGATATTAGTAGAGCGAGAGTAATGATGTTTAAATATGCACACATGCATCGGCTATATGACGCATACGTCATTGAAAAGAAATGATTGGTTTTTGCCAACTGTAATATGTTTATGTGTACATCAGAAATATCTTACCTT
>CAJNOP010001999.1:0-20924 GCA_905250075.1 Rotaria sp. Silwood1 | reverse complement strand
AATGCGTTCCTTCAGATGCATAACTCATTCTTGTCGCTCATGAACGCCTTCGCCAAACTATAGAACGCGTTCTTCATGAGAAAGGTAACTTTCCATGTTTTGCTGAACGCGTTCACTTCCGTTTTTTTCCATGATTATTTTTCACTGGGTAGAACAAGGTATTTTACTTTTATTCTTTGTTTTGTGTATTAAATAAAACATTTTATTTAGCTTTTAATAGTACACATTATCCAGATGTATATGCACGTGAAGAACTTGCATGTAAAATAAATTCATCTGAAGCAAACATTCAAGTATAAATTTCTTTTTTCTTACGAAGAAATTAATCTTTTTCTTTTTCAAAATAAGATATGGTTTTCTAATCGCCGAGCAAAATATCGTCGAGAAAATAAACTAAAAGGTCATCAACCACGGATTACAGGATTTACTGCCGTGTGATTTACTGCCGTTGTAAACATTTATTTACAAATTCTTCTTTTTCTTTCAAGTAAATTATATGATTAAGTTAGATAAATCCAATGATCACAACTTTTATTTCTATGTTCGATGCTACAGGTTTATTTTTCATCTCAAATGTTCGTGAAAATCAATTGAAATCTAACTATAGTTCGTAATTCATTTGACCTATTGGAAAAAGAAAATTCTATTTTCTATATCAAAGGTTCATTTTTCATCTCAAATGTTCGTGAAGATACATTGAAATCTAACTATAGTTTGTAATTAATTTCACCAATTAGAAAAAGAAAAATTCTATTCTCTATGTCAAAGGTTTGTTTTTCATGTCAAATGTTCGTGAAGATATATTGAAATCTAACTATAGTTTGTAATAAGTTGAATACATGGAAAAGAAAATTTTTGTTTTTTAGCTCAAAGATTTATTTTTCAACTCAAATGTTAGTAGAAATACGTTTGAGTTTATTAATAGTTAGTAATTCAACAGATAAATTGAACAAAATTTTATTTTCTGACTCAAATGTTTGTTTTTCATATCATAAGTTCGTGAAACTACATTGAAATCTATCTATAGTTCGTAGTTAATTATCGAGATTAAAAAGAATTCTTTTATTCTCTAGCTCAAAGGTTTATTTTTCATGTCAAATGTTCGTATAAATACATTGAAATCTAGCTATAGTTTGTAATCAAATATGTCAATTGAAAAAAAATTCTATTTTCTAGCTCATAGGTTTTGTTTTCATGTCAAATGTTCCTATGATTATGTTGAAATCTAGCTATAGTTCGTAGTTAGCTGCAGAGAATAAAAACGATTTTTTTGTTCTCTAGCTCAAAGGTTTATTTTCCACCTCAAATGTTCGTGAAGACACATTTAATTTTATCAATAGTTCGTAATTAATTTCCTCAATTGAAGAGAAAATCTATTTTCGAGCTCATAAGTTACGTTTTCATGTCAAATCTTCGTATAAATACATTGAAATATAACTATAGTTCGTAGTTAATTGTAGAGAATAAAAACGGTTTTTTTCTTCTCTAGCTCAAAGGTTTATTTTACATCTCAAATGTTCGTGAAAATACACTTAAGTTTATCAATAGTTCCTAATTGAATACATAAACTAAAAAAACTATTTTCCAGCTCAAAGGTTTGTTTCTTATCTCAAATGATCGTAAAAATTTATTAAAAGGATTCTATAGTTTATTTATTTATTTTTACTCATGTTTAATAGTCCAATTCTGATGTCTAATATTTCTAGAAGGATTTACTAACAAGTATATTAACTAAAAAGCTGTAGCAAATCCTTAATCTGACTAAATGGAACATTAATATTGTATTACATAACACATTTCTTAATCCTATATTGTGATCATTAGTTTATCTGAACTATAATACATATAACTTACCAATTTCAATTAATAAATGGTTCGTTGAACATGTCACAATTTTATTTTATATTTTCAATAAGATTATTCAAGCAAGAAATATGTTGATATTGAGATGAGTAGTTATGTTGATGAAAGAAAATAGAAACGCGCCTTTTATCTGATTGATTCATTATCCTAAGTTATAAAAAATAGAATATTATCAAAATTCGACTTTCTTGAATTTTATTGGAAAATGAATTAATATATATGAACAAATCATTCAAATATTATAAACATTACACGATAAAGCTTAGAGAGAGGGTACGTTATTAATGAAGATTCGTGGTTTGAGAGAGAATAGGGATCGGTCGCAGGCGATTTATTTTCTTCAATTTTTTTTATCATAGTGCGATAATATGTTATTGTTTGAACAAAAGGAACGAATGATTATTAATTTTTGTTTTGATTGAATAAACAAAAAAAAGTCACAATATCAAAAGCAAAATAGAATTTTTTTTAATGCTTCTTAAGACGAAAGTTTTTTTTAAAATCATTCTATTCGATTTGTTAGGGGGGATGAAAGATGGGCGCCGATTATGGGATAAATTAGAAAAAAGTCAAACTAGTAGAAAAAATTTTTAAAATATGCTGGACTTCGTTATTTTCAATAGTTGAAAATTGAATAAAATAATAAACTAATTATCTATGGAAGAAAATATTTTTTTTCAAAACGTTAATTTATTCAAAATACATAAAAAATGAGCATTGTAGAATTTTATTTGTCAACTTTATTAATCATATATTAAAGATTCATGCAGATAATGATTTCAACTTTACTTTTTTTCTCAATATTATCTAGAATAGTAAAAAGATTTTCATTAACTTCAAAAATGTTAAAACGTTTACTTTGTATTGGAATTCTCTGAAATATAACAGAGAATCGTTGATGTAAATATTATTTTTTCTACTGAACATATGTATGTCTATATTTATAGATTTGAATTCGATTTTTTTTGATCATCTGTTTTTTAAAGAGCCTTTGAATTGATGTTCATGATGAATAATGATAACATGTCGCTGAAAACTATATTTATTTGATATCAACCATTGCAATATCTCGAAGCAATAATGTATACTTCAATCGTTTTAATTTACAAAAAAAAAACCTTTAAAAAAGAAAAGAAAAAAGAATTCATATACCATCTCTAATATGAACAACGAGGATGATGATAAATCTAAAGATTTTGTATAATCACATAGATATAATACAGAAATGTACTTTTTTTTCGTACAATTTTATTTAGATATCAATATAGATGTTTATCATATCTATACGATGAAAATTATCATCTAGTATTTGCCATTCATAATACAGTATTCGATTTTTTCATGCTGTAATCCTTTCATGTTATATCAATACTCAAGTGTCTTAGAGAGAACAATTATTTGTTTCTTTATCAATTCTTTTTCCTATAAATTTCAAAATATGTAATTCAATTCCTTTTATAGAAACTGTTAATTCTAGTATTTTCTTTATTTTACATATAGAATATTAACTTATATTAAAAATCAAACGATCGACAGTTTTTGTTTTGATAGATGAAAACATAAAGTATCAATAAAAAATGCATATGTACATTTCACGAGATATACGAACAACGTTTTGAATACAAAATTATATTAATCATCTACAGAAGATAATTTCTGTTTTTATTTTCGTTGAGAGTTTCATAAATCCCGATTAAAATCAAATTTTAAAAGTACTAATTTAGATGTCATTTGATAGATTACTTAGATGACGGCATTTATTTTTAATTTGAAAGCATATTCATCAACTGATATAATCGAAACCACGATCCGTTCTGTTTATGAAATCCGAACAAAAAGAAAACAATTATGTAATCCATTATACATATGCATAGCGGCAACCTATTAATTAGAAACTCTAAATATTATTCCTATAACAAAGACATTTTTTTAAATTAATCAATCAAATATCAGAACAGCAGTATATCCTAAGCAGTTTTTTGTTTTTAAAATTATTCACTTGTAATGATCCAGCGATATATGAATATAAATATTAAGTTAAAGAAAACTTTTATACATAAACAATGAACTACCACAAAATAGCGGATACATTATTTTAATGATGAGAATATTATAATCCGTGTGCACGATTTGCTGTCCGCGGATTTACTGTCCATTGATTAGATAAAATTCGTTCTAATTAATGAATTTATGGAGTGAGGATTTACTGTCCGTTGATTGAAAAAGAGTTATTCCAATTAGTATTTCTTATTTATGAGAATTTACGTTCCGTTGATTAGAGTAAGAGAAAGAACTACAAAAGTGAATATGCGTAACGAGAATCAATGTTGATTATAAAAAAACAATAAAAAAATGTTCGAAACAAAAGAAACAACGATTAATCCTCGGATGGTATTTTAGATCCAGCTGGGCCTACATGCTGCCATTTTTCATTTCCTGTTACGTTGATATGATCCATTTCTAAGTCACTTCTTTTCTAACTTTAAGAGGTAATTTTAGAAAAGAAATAATTCAGAAAATGGTACGTATGAACATCGTGAAAAATGAAAAATAGTATTATGTTGGTCCAGCTAGACTAAAAAAAGTCATCCGAGGATTAATAACCGAAGAATATATTATATGACGTGTGAGGGTGGATGTCGGTGTGGTCGTATTGATATTCCAGCATTCTTGAAAGTTGATAAGCCTTGATGTTATGAACATCCATCGAAAAAAAAATCTTGTCTTTTTTTTCTTATTTGTTCCTATATATACTGTTTACTGTTTTTTTTCTGAGCAACATTGATTCTCTTTATGCAGATTCACTTTTTTATTTCTTTATCTCATTTTAATCACTGATAAGTAAATCCTCACCCATAAGAAACACCAATCGAGATATTTTTTTTGTTCAATCAATGAACAGTAAATCCTCAGCAGCGAAAATTCCATTTTTTCTCGAAAAAATCCAATTGAAATAGAAAATCAATCCGCGGACAGTAAAACGTGTAAACCCTTATATTTTTACATTTCTTCCGGTCATAAAAAAAGAAAAAGAAGAACTAATAGTGCGATATCAGAAGATAATAATTGATTTACATCAAGTTTTTGTTAGTTAATGCTAAGAAATAATTCAGTAATTAAATATCAAAATCCATTCCTGGTAAGAATTTTATATCGCATAAAAATAATGATATTCGAAATGTTTTGCCATACAATGTCCAAATTTTAACTTAAAAAAATTCAACAAGTGCCTGATATATAATTGTGCTTTATCACTCGTTTATGCAGGTAAATAGAGCAGGGGGCGGGGGGGGGGGGGGGGGGGGGAAGAGGGGGGGTAAAAAAAAAAAAAGCAGTTGAGCAAAATTAATGTCTTTCAAAATTACATTTAAGCAAAGCGCGCCTACTGAAAATTGTTTACGGCAGTAAATCGCACGGCAGTAAATCCAGTATACGCTTCGGGATAGGGTTTTTGAGTCAAAGTCAATTTTTTCAGAGAATTGAAGAGTGCGGATAGGTAAACGACTCACACGAATGGATCTTTCTCGTAAGTTGATGGAATATAAGGTGCATACGGGAGCTTAAGTTTAATCTTCCTTTCAGAGTGTAGACTATAACTTCAAAAACTGTTCTTAAATACTAAATGTGAAATTATAAAGGCAACATTTATTGAATTTCTGTAACTAGAGAAAAATAACAGGTTTTTTTTTCGTCTTGAACACTTGTGAAGTCTCACGAGCTCTTTACAAATCTTTACGAGTGTATAGATCCTAAAATCAAGTGTTTTTCCTATGCATTTGGATGAAGAGATCTGCTAGATCCTACTTGAAATAACGAGTCGAGCCTTGAAAAATCGGTAAGAGACAAAATTTCTTTCAGCGTCATGGTTCTCAATAGTTTTCAAAAGTGAAGAAGTAAATTATTTTCGCAGATACAGTTACAAAGTTAAATAGGCGAGGAGGAAGTTAGCAACAGATAAGGAATTATTTGCATTAGAAGTAATATAAATCTTTTCCCCAGTGTCAAAGTAACACGAAAGCCTTTTTGTTTAGAACCCAATTTGATGTCAACGTGGATCTTGGCAAACTTCACTACCTAGCAGGAAATCAAAGACAATTTGTCGCACAGCGAAATTTTCGCAGGCTGCTAATTCTGCAAGAGAGTCTTTTCATATTTAATTGATAAATGTTTTTCAATACTTTTTCCGCCACAGACGACCAAGTTTACAATAGATTATGTACCACTTTAGTGAAGGTCCTAGTCTGTCTGTGAGATTCATTAGAAGCCATAGACTTCGCTAGAATTGTCAGAAACTGAAAACGGAATGGAAGATTTGTCATCAAGACCTATGCTCAGCGAGCTCGCCCATCTGTTATCCATATTTTGCAAAATATTGATGGTCGGCAATCGAGACTTTTATTCGAATCTAATGTTCATCGAGTCGTGCCATTTGCTGATCTAGCCAAATAAAATAATAATACCTAGGATTTCTCTAGTTTTGCCTTCATCGGTGGCAGTGTAATTTTTCAATACTGAACCTATGTACAACATTAGGCATCGTAGGGTAGCTATAGCAAGTTGACCATTAACTGTTCAGTGAAAACACCTATTTTTTTAGAGTCTATTGTAAGCATACTAATTGCTCTAATATAGTAGCAGCGAGCTATTGTTTTGGAAAGATTTGCTGCTTATAAAAATCGGCATAGAAGAATTTTGATGAAAAATTACGAAAGATTCAGTAAAGTTGGATTTACTTCGAAATAACAAGAAAAAGTTGATTGAAGTGTTTTAACTTTTGAAATAGATGAATTATGTGTTCGAAACGCTATAAAATAGAAGTGAAATATAAGATCAGTTTTAGTCTATTCTCTGTCGATAGAGTTTTTGAGAAACATGAACAATATCAATGAAAATAGTAAACGCGACAGTCATTATCACAGAGTTTACATTTAAAATCATGTATCGTTAACAGTATGAAAACAAATAAGTAAACAAATGAGAGAATAAGAAACAGAGAATGTTCTTCTCATTGTCTTTATACCAAGTATCCTCTTGAACTCTCGTATATTATCACTATTGAACTATGTGAAAAAATTTTTTTTTTTTAGTCATTCAAAATGATATCAGTTGGCAGTTTGAAAATATCGTTGTTTCTATCGATCATCGGGCAAGTGTCAGGTAAAGATTTAATCAATTTTCCTATCCAGTTATCTTAAGAACAAGGTATTTTGTGTGAACATCTTTCACGACAACACCATCGTATCTTGTCTCAATATGAAGAAAACCTTGATAAGTAGCACCCGTTGACATTATGAGTCTTAGAACTGTTATAGGAAAATTGTGGTCATATTTACTTTTCACAGATGAATGACATACGACAGATTTCGATCAAAAAACTTCGAAAAGTGATTGGACTCTGGAGGTAGACCTTTGCTGTCCTGATTCGGTGATCGGTTTTTCCATTTCCGGCCAGAACTCGGTATAGCTGATCGTCGGAGACGAGTATCGTACCTTCGACGGGGAAGTAGTAGAGTCTTGGGTTCTGAAGGCCCATGAACTCGTTTAAAATTCTATGAAGTTTTATGAAATCTCTTGAACATTTAAAGTGCCTGTTGTTGAAGTCTTTTTAAGCATTGAAGGTCGCTGTTTCTCCCTCGGTAGCGTTCACGATATTTATCGATGAAATTGCCTTATTTCCGGTGATCTTATTTTAGCGGAAATGTGAGCTTTTATTCTTTTACCAATCGGTCCGCAAAAAGATTAAATTCGTTTGAACTCATAAAACGCCGTATTTAGTAACTGAATACTGTTTCAATGAAGTTGTTTGTTTCTATCCCTCATGACAGTCTATCGGACAATGAACAACTAGCTTTGTCTGTCAATAGCCAACAAGGCGTTTGTTGATGTATGCATTTAGATTTGTTATTCACGTAATTTCTCAAGTTTGTCGGACGCTCATGACGTCCCTCATAGTGGCATAATCAGAAATTTGTCGATAATAGGGCTTGTGCAGCTAAGCCTGTTGGACTTCGCGTGGTACAAGACTCATCCCTCCAAAATCATAGAAATAGACTATCTGATGGTGTGGCTCACGGTCAGTTCTCTAGTGAGAGATTCAGTCTCTTCTGGTTCTATCTCGGTTACGCTACTAGTCCCGATGTCTTGCGAAGTCCTCTGAAGTCTTTGGAAGCCTTGAAGTTCACTGTGTTCCCTCGAGTCACCCTACTTCCAAGATTCAACACTTTTCCGGATTTTTGACCGAGAGTTACTGGAATTGACGAACGAAACCATTATCCGGAATAGATAAATCGTCCCTCTGTCTTGTATATCACAATGCATCAATGTCTCAACACGTCATTATGCCAGTGATGAAACTAAGAGTGAAACAATAGGCTCTATGAGTCTCGAAATCTCGTGAAGCATTTTCAAGTGCATTGTTGAGCCATTTGTTGAAACTTATCCACGTCACTTAATGAGATTCACAATGAGATAAAAAAACATATACAGCGAATTATGTATGAGATTGATCACTGAAATTTAGGACTACATAATGAATGATAGACGGGTGTGGGTGTGGATGTGGGTGAAGACGAGGTCAACACCCACACCCACATCCACACCCTGGACATTTCTGATCAGAACTCGATGCACTCATCAGTGTTTCTCGTCTTGTAAAGGCCGTGTTTACAACTGAAGTACTTCTTTAAAATACAATAGTCAGCTGATTATCTTAATCCTAACTGTAATCCTGTTTTTTTAGCTGTTTCCTTCAATCAGCCAAAAATTTGTCCGAATGCATCGTGGAACTCAACAGCTATAACCATTGCAAATACTACTACGATCGGCACATATCCTTATAGCGTTTTTGTCAATACAAAAAATAATGTCTATGTAGCTAATCGAGCAAATAATTTTGTCCTTGTGTGGTCATCTGGAAGTACTGTGCCTATAAGAAATATCTCGGGCGGTTTAAATTCTCCATCTGGTGTCTTCGGTACAGATACTAATGATGTTTATATTGATAATGGATATTCAAATAATCGAGTTGACAAATGGTCAGTTAATTCAACAAGTAGCGTTCCAGAAATGTACGTGTGTGGAATGTGCTTTTACCTCTTCATTGACATCACTAATAATCTATATTGTTCGATGAATAATGATCATCAAGTTATCTCAAAATCATTGAACACACGTTTAAACATCTGGAATACTGTTGCGGGTACGGGTATCGTTGGGTCAACGTCAGTTACACTTAATACTCCTCGTGGAATTTTTATTGATGTAAATCTTAATTTGTACGTAGCTGATGCTTTCAACAACCGAATTCAAAAGTTTTCACCGGGCCAATCGAATGGAACGACAATAGCAGGAAGTGGTGCAATAGGAACAATTTCACTCTCTGTTCCCGGTGGAGTTATACTTGATGCTGATGGTTATCTTTTCATTGTGGATGGTTGGAATCATCGTATTGTTGGTTCAGGTCCCTATGGTTTTCGATGTATAGCGGCATGTTCTGGAAGTGGTTCAACATCTACTCAATTAGCTTTCCCATTAACTCTTAGCTTCGATAGCTATGGAAATATATATGTGGCTGATCAATACAATCACAGAATTCAAAAATTTCTTCTATCAACCAATTCATGTGGTACGGTAAAGTTATAAAATTCAGTTTTATAAGCGATTCTATTTGTCAAAATCAAATCATTGCAGAATTTTTGATTAAAACTACATTTCCATCGAGTTTGTTTTTTATATTCAATTGATTAGATCTTAAGAATAGATACGATTATATTCATTAAACGAAATTCTATTTGTTATAGATGGAAGCACAACAACTATGACCGATGGTATTTTTTCCCTCCTTTTTTTAATACTACTAACGAACTCTATTTATTTTCAGTAACAACTTCGACAAACACTATTCAACCAACTACTTCATCAACACCGATGTCCTATTCAAACGGTAATGTAGTAACTCGATAGTCTTGATTAGTATTCTTATTATCGAAGTAGCAAGGCCGACCTTTGAAAAAAATTTCATACTACTCTTTTAAATAGTTAGAATGATACTACAAGTAAAGAGTAGGTTTAATCAATTAAACAGAAAATAGGATAAACTAGACATGAGCAGAGCCAGCTTGTTTCGATCTCAATCTCCATCCCGATCAAAACGATAAGTTATGGTCTCAATTATGGTTCCAAACCCGATAAGACCGAATTCGAGATGAGTTGGCCTATGTCGACGATAAACTGTGCAAATTTTTAATCTTATTTTTGATTACTGTGTATCGTGAATGAATGTATCTAGGAGGAACAGTTACGTGACTTGTATAAAATAAAAAAAAACAGATCTAATGTATTATCCACATATATTATTTTAGCTGTTTCGTACAATCAACCAAAATTCAGTGCATTTGCTTCTTGGGATGGTAATGCAATAACATTTGCAACCAGTGGTACAGTTGGTGCATCTCCTTATGGGCTTTTTGTCAGCACTAACAATACTGTTTATGTGGCCAATCGAGCAAACAGTCGGGTTCAAATATGGTTAGAAGGAAGCAGTATACCCACAAGGAATATCACCAATGGTTTATCGTATCCATACAGTATCTTCGTTACAACTAATGGTGATATTTATGTCGATAATGGAGTTTCATATAATCGTGTCGACAAGTGGACATTAAATGGAACAAGTAGTACAGCAATGTATGTCAAAGAGGAATGTTATGGTATTTTTATTGATATCCATGAAAATTGTTACTGTTCCATGTATAATATTCATCAAGTTATGACAAAATCAATGAATAGTAATTCAAACATATGGATCGTAGCTGCAGGAACCGATTGTTTTGGCTCAACATCTAATACACTTCATAATCCACGTGGAATATTTGTTGATGCTGATCTTAATTTGTACGTAGCTGATTGTGGAAATGATCGAATACAACAGTTTCCCTCAGGACAAGTCACCGGAATAACAGTAGCAGGTAGTACAGCAATAGGAACAATTACACTTAATTGTCCTAGCGGAGTTGTACTTGATGCTGATGGATATCTTTTTATTGTGGATAGTTTAAATAATCGTATTGTTGGATCAGGTCCTAATGGTTTTCGATGTATAGTTGGCTGTTCGACTGTCGCTGGTTCATTATCTAGTCAATTATCTAGTCCATCGGATCTTAAATTTGATAGCTATGGAAACATATATGTCACTGATCAAAGTAATAGTCGAATACAAAAGTTTATTTTAATGCCAAATACTACTTATCGTAAGTGTCAATTTATGACTGTTGATACATAGAGAATGACAAAATCTGATATATATTATTTAAGAAGTTCTTCTAAGGAAATTGAATGGTGAGAGTGTGTGTGAGGGTGAACGTGGGTGGGTGGAGTAGGAGTTGGTAGATAGTGAGAATGAAAGTGAAAATCTTCTATCCATCTCACCCTCACTCACCTACCCACCCACCCTCAAGATAAGTAGTCTCTCTTCTGTGTGATTCAATAAAGCATAAAAAATATTGTTCGTTTCAGGTGCACCAACCACTATTCAACCAACTGCAGTTTCGACTGCGAATGCCATTCAAACTACAACAGCACCGGTCACAAGTGCCATCCAAACTACAGCAGCACTGGTCATAAGTCCCATTGATTCTACTACGTTTTCAACCACAAGTGCTATCGATTCTACTGCAGTTCCAATCACAAGCGTCATCGATTCTACTTTGGCTCTGACCACAAGCGCTATCGAAACCACGCCAGTCCAAACTACAAGCGCCGTCGAAACTACGATAGCTCCAACAACAAGTGTCATCGATTCCACTGTGATCCCCACCATATCTGCCATCAAAACGATGCTAGCTCCAACTACAACAAACTTTCCAATAGGTTTGCCACATGAAATACTTTCTAATTGAAAGTTTACATACAAATTTTTTACTTTGATAGAGGAAATATCCACCGAGATCATCCAAACAACTGATGTCAAAAACATAACACAGCTTGAAACACGTTTGTTGATGAGAATACTTTCGATAAGACGATTTTGTCAAAATATTTCTAGAAGACACCTCTTCAACAGAACAACATTCATCGACAGTTACGATTATTACAACTTCGGAACCATTTATTACTAATCAAAGTAATCACTCTGATGACATAACAGATGATTTGTCAATAATTTTATTGTAGCTTGCTTTTCACCAACTCTGACACTCGTTCCTGGGAAATCATCTTTAGCATCTCCATTACAATATCGACGAAGTCAAGATTTTTCAATTATTTCTATTCTTCAATTCAATTGTGGTGGTTCACTTTCAACAATTATTCAATGGACAATAAAGAATTGTACTACTACTTCTTGTTTATTTCAAATTCAATTAAGTGAAAAAGTTATTACAACACTTAGTGAACTTTATATTCCATCAAGAACTTTGGCTTATGGAACTTATGAACTAACATTAACTGTAACAATGGTTGATTCACCCATTTTAAAATCCACATCTTCTGCTTATGTGAGAATAACTGCATCAGGTATAACAGCAAATCTTGTTCAGTTAGGAACATCAATGATTACACGTGGAAATCAACAAGATCTTTTACTTGATCCTGGAACATTTTCTGTTGATCCTGATGAAGATTCATTTGATGCTACTGTAAGTCTTAATCATATAAACTTATTAACGAATCTTCTTTTGTTAGAAATGGAAATATGAATATCATTGTCGAATATATGGTTTATATAACTTTCCCAATTTGCAAGGTATATTATTATCAATTGATGATTCAAGAAATGATCCATTGAATCCAACATGTTTATCAAATCAATCAGGTAAAATTTGTTATTTTCAATAATAATCATTATTTGTCAAAAAAAAAAGGTAATGGAACAAGATTGATATATGGAAATTCAACTTTGTCACCAAAATCATCCGTAAAAATTCTTTCTGGTTCACTTCAATCAAATCGAACATATCAATTTATGGTTTATATGGAAAACCGTAAGAATTCTTCTATTCAAGCAACTGGTTATGTACTTGTACGAGTTGAAGATACTCGTCCACAATTAATTGCTATTGGGTAAATTCTTTTCTTTTTCAAAGTGATTGAACGTTGAGAAATGTTTTATTTAGTTGTGTTATATCAACAATGTGTGTTCCAAATCTTGAATTTCAACTTGTTAATCCATCAACACAAGTTGCTTTATTTGCTATTTGTGTTGGAATTTGTACAAATATTAAAAATATACGATGGAATGTTTATCAAGGTTCAGCAAATTCATCGGCAAATATTACTCTTTGGTTTTTATTCAATCAAATGATTTCATATGAAAATATTTGGTTTTTTGGTTCAAATACAAGTAACTTCACAGCAACAAATAAACTTTTTCGTGATAATCCTCAAATAAATCTTTGGCGATTTGAAGTCGTTTATACATTTTCATTCGAAACGAGTTCAAGTGCATTGAATTTTGTCATTAATCAATCTCCATACAATGGTTCTTGTTCAATTGATCCTCGGAACGGTACGACAAGCACTTTATTTACAGTTTCATGTCCAAATTGGTTTGATGAAGATGGAATTAAAGATTACTCAGTTTATGGTATAGACATTTTCTCTTTCAATTCTTCTCATTATGAAAATAATTTTGTAATTTTAGTTTGGACAAAAGATTCATCACAAAGAGTAATAATGGCATTTTCACCAGTATCTGATTTTCAAGTTCGCTTACTAACTGGAGATAATCAAACATCATTACTCAATATTGTTATTTATATTCGAGATTTTCTTGATTGTATCACAGAAGTCAATATGTCTTCTATTAGTGTTATATCGGATTCCGGAGGAATAAATGATTTAATTAATAATATACAAAGCTCCTCAAATGAAATAACTAATAATCCAATTGTTCAATTACTTTATAGTGGAAATCAAAATATTGTTGGACAAATCATTACTTCACTTTCACAATACTTTAATCAAATGAACACTGAAAGTGTAGATGACGCTGTTTCAAGTAAATAATTACATTTATATATCACTAGAAACTATTCGAAATGACGTTTTTTAGATGGTATTCCAGCGACAAGTATTTCAATATCACCATTAGGAGGTGCAAGCTTCCAAACAGTAATTAAAATCAATGAATTTTTCTCTTTAATTTCTTTTGTGAAATAGACTTCAATACCGTTGAATGAATCAGCTTTGATTGAATATAAAAAAGAATTAAATTCTCAAGCAAATGTTCGAGATTATTTGGTAGGATTTATAACTAATCTTCTTATTACAACATCAAATAGTATTAAATTACAATCATCTTCATTAGCTCAATTAACTCAAGCTACAAATCAATTAACACGAACTACTTTAGTAAACAAAAGAAAATGAGTTTTTTCTTCAAGATTTTATTTGAATAATTGTAGACGATTGCGTCAAATAGATGTTATCAATTATCAGTTGCTTTACATTCAAAGGCAACAAAAGTTTCATATGAAGATGTTCAAACAGCATCGAACCAACTTATTCAATGTGCTTCAAATATTTTAACCGTAAAAGCTACCTTTCTAAAGATGAGAAGATTCTTAATAATAAATTTAGGGTGTAAATGGACCATTACAAGAAAGAACAAGTTTACTTGATTTAGACTTATCTCGTGCAAATTCATTCCCTACTGATTATGATACAGATCTTGAATCTGAATGGTCAAATCTAAGTAAGATTTCTCATTGATGGGATAATAAAGATTAGATTTAAATGTAGATTTATTTGCTGATGGAAATGATTTTTCAATTGAAACAATTGAAAAGAATCGAAATGTTTATTATCAAAAACAATTAGCAAATCAAATAAAAAATCAAGTAAATGAAATAATTGCATTATCAACTTCTGCATTAAATATTCATATAAATATTGGTCAAAATTTGACAATAAATACATCTCAAACATTTATGTCATTAGAAACACTATCGATTAAATCACTTGAAAATAAAATTGTTAAACAAGTTGCAAATGCTCACTTTGATATTCCATCAAGTTTTACTTTGAATACGACAAATATTTCTTCGATTTCACTTCGAGTGAGGGTTGTTGTTTTTCCTATTTGAATGTTTTTCTTTTATCGTTGTTTTATTTAGTCAATGATGGAACCACTTGCTTCCTATGGAAATTCCAAAACACAATCAAATACAAATCTTTCAACCTCAATTTCACTTTCAATTCTTGATCGAAATGGAAATCAAGTTTCTATTCAAACAAGTGAAAATTATCCAATTCGTATAATTATTCCTCGTGATCCAAATGTGATAATTCCACCAATGAATTTACAAAATGTCACATCAATTAATTCAACTATTCATAATTTATTATTTAATTTCCATTATTTGAATATAACAAGTTCTCTTTCTATTTCAATTCATATAGAGATGCATCCTTTAAATTCAAGTCTTGCTTATTTATTTATTTATAAATTTGATCAAACACCTCAATTAAATAGTTCGATTAATTCGATTAATAGCTGGACTCTCTTTTGTCCTTCAAGTAAGTTTTATTTCATTTGAACGAATTCAAATTATCAATCATTTTCAATCATAGATTTGTCAAATGAAAGTATGTACACCTATTTTATTGATAATCAACAAACATCTGCACATCAATCATTAATATTTGGTTTACGAGAATTAAATTCAAAAGAATTTATTGAGTTTTGTTCAAATAAATCCTCAGTTAATAATCTTCCTGTTACAGATGAAAAATTTAATTTTACATCAAATTACGAACTTCGTCTATATATATCAGGTTGTTATTATCTTGATTTGAACAACAACTGGAAATCAGATGGATTAATAGTTGGTCCATTAACAAATCATTATGAAACTGAATGTTTTTCAACTCATTTAACAACATTTGCTGGTGGTTTTATTGTTTTACCAACGCCAATTAATTGGAGTTATGTTTTTGCAAATAATGATTTTATGAAAAATAAAACTGTTTATTTAACGATCATTTGTGCCTCTGTTATTTACATAATATTGATAATTTATGCGCGTTTTAAAGACAGAAAAGATATTGAAAAGGTAAATTAAGATAATTAAAATATTTCTTTATCAGATGGATTGTTTAGTTGGGAGTAACACCATTACATGATAATCAAAAATCAGATCTATATTTTTATCAAATTCTTGTTTTTACTGGTCAACGAGCAAATTCTGGAACAGAATCAAAAGTAAAGAAAAAAAAAAAAGAAGATTACAAAAATTCTTTGTTTAGGTTCAGTTTATTTTATCGGGTGATAATGATGACACACATGTTCGAACATTTTCAGATCCTCATCGAAAGATTTTCCAACGTGGTGGAATTGATGCATTTATTCTGTCTGTTCCAAAGTAAATTTATTTTCTTTTAATAATAGAAAAAGAAAAGAGAGAGAGATTGATGTTTAGATTATTGGGATTATTAAATTATATTCGTATTTGGCATGATAATTCAGGTCAAGGTTCATCTGCATCATGGTTTTTGAAATATATTATTGTTCGAGATTTACAAACAATGGAAAAATTTCATTTTATCGCACAACGTTGGTTTGCAGTTGACAAAGATGATGGACTTGTAAGTTATGTTTTTTTCATATCTTATTCTTCATTGTTCGCAATAGATTGAACGAGTTTTACCAGTTGCTGGTGAATTAGAAAAACACGAATTTTCTTATATATTATCGAAGAAAACATATCATAGTATATCTGACGGTCATTTATGGTTTTCAATATTCTTTCGTCCACCGTCAAATAAATTTACTCGCGTGCAACGATGCACTTGTTGTTTTGTTTTATTACTTCTGTCAATGTTAATTAATATGATGTATTATGATTTATCAGCAGAAGCAAAAGCATCAAAAGAGGATAGCAGTTTATCAATTGGTCCTTTTTATATAAGTCGTGAACAGGTACGTTGACTTCTATACGATAGAAATTGAATATGTTTGAAAGATTTTGATTTGTTTAAGATTGGAATTGGTGTTATGGTTGAATTGTTGTCATTAGTTCCAAGTCTTTTAATTGTTCAATTCTTTCGACGTATTCGATCTCGTCAACAAATTTCATCATTACATCAAGCATTGTATAAGATTAAACCATCTTTACAAATGTCAGTCAATTTTGAAATAAATATTTTCTTAAATTTGATCTCGTTTGTTTAGTAATGCAGAAATTGTTCGTGTAACTAAGAAAAAACAATGTGAAATAACATTTCCTTGGTGGTGTTTATTTATTGCTTATGCTCTTTCGTTTCTAATGATTGCTGTTTCAATTCTTTTTATCATTGCTCGAGGAATTGAATTTGGTGATTTAAAAACGCAAAAATGGTTAACATCAATTCTTACTGGAATTTTTTCCTCGATTCTTCTTACTCAACCTATCAAAGTAGATTTTTTCATCTCTAATTTATTGGTTTTCAAATGTTTTTTTTTTAATTAAAGATTGTATGTTTGGCAATATTCTTTGCTTGTTTTTTTCGAAATTCACATGATGATAAAGAAGCAAGTCAATTTATAGATGAGAATCAGATTGATTTAGATTATGATGAAGAATATCTTCATTCATTTGAGGTTCGTTCTTTGTTTCATTGAAAACTGATTGAAATGAATGTTCATTTTGTAGGGTGATCTCTTATTTCCTTCCCGATCCTCAAAAACTATAAATCGTCTTAACGAAAGCGAAATAGCTTATGCTCGTGAACAACGTTTAAAAGAAATCCAAATGTGGTTAATTATTCAAGAATTTGTCACTTATTTGATATTTTTAATATTGATTTGTGTAATAACTTATTCAAATCGGGAACAAAATAGTTTCTTTCAAGTTCAACATTTACGAAAATATCTTTTGAATACAAGACAAACCAATTATGATTACACACAGGTTTATTATTTTTTGATTTGTTTTATAAAAATGTTTTGTCTTTTAGATTTCGACAATAAATGAATATTGGAAATGGTTAGAAAATAGTTTCGTTGAAAATCTTCGTGCTCAGCAATGGTATAACGGTGAAATTCCCCGAAATTTGAATGGATATCTAAATGATAAATCTAATCGATTAATCGGCTGGTCAATAATGAGACAATTACGTATAAAATCAAATTTCTGTTCTGATCAACGTATTATTTCAACATGTCACAATGATTATAGTTTATTTAATGAAGAAAAACAATCATTTCAACCAGGATGGATTAATCAAACATCAACAACAGACGAACAATATAGTTCATCAATCATCAAAGCATTTAAATATTCCACCAGTGAAGAATTAGATACATATATTTCAATGGGTGAACATGGGACATATAGTGGAAATGGTTATGTATATGAATTTCGTGGTCGTTTGTCTGATCTTCGAAGTAATTTATCCAAACTTCATCAATTAGGATGGATTGATGAGCAAACAAGAGTGATTTTTATTCAATTAACATTATATAATCCAAATGTTCAATTATTTACTTCGGTTACTTTTCTTATCGAATTTTTATCAACAGGTTCAATAGCTCCAACAGCTCGTTTTGAGCCAATTAATTTCTACAGTAATGAACATTTTTTTCGATTTTTAATCTAAATAAATTTTGCTTTAGCATTTACATCAGTCTTACAATTAATTTCTACAATTATTTATATGGGTTTTATCATTTATTTAATGATAATCGAAATTCGATTATTGTTTCGATTAAAATTAAAATATTTTCGTGGATTTTGGTCATGGATTAACTTAGGAATCATTAGTTGTTCATGGGGAAGTGTTGTAATTTATATGTGGCGTTTTCAAGAATTTAACCGTATTAGTTCACTTTTCGAAGAAACGAATGGATATGTTTATGTTAATTTGCAATTTGCAGTTTATGTCAATGATCTTTTAACATTTCTTCTTAGTTTTTGTTGTTTTTTTGGAATAATTAAATTCGTTCATGTAATTCGTTTTAATCAACGTTTATTATTATTTATTCAAACACTTCAATATGCTGGCAAAGAACTTCTTTCATTTTCAATGATGTTTTCAATTGTATTCGTGTCTTTTCTTTGGTTATTTTATTTATCATTTGTATCAAGTATTTCGTCGTGTTCATCTGTATTAGGAACTGCACAAATGTTGTTTGAAATGACATTAATGAAATTTGATACAGGTCAATTAATTGAAGCAAATGCATTTCTTGGTCCATTTTTCTTTTTTCTCTTTATCTTATTGGTTGTATTTGTTTGTTTGAGTATGTTTCTTTCGATTATTAATGATAGTTTTCGTCGTGCACGAGAAAATAGATGTGAAGATGAAGAGATTTTATCATTTATGGTAACGAAATTTTTGCGTTGGACAGGTTAGAATATTCAATTGAGTTAAATGAGGATTATTTGTTTATACTTTAGGTTTGAAAAAGGCAAGTGAGTCAGACATTCAAGGAGAACGAGATTCGCAAATACGTTCACAATACTTTGATCCAATTGAAAATTTTCCTGATAGAATGGATCAATTATGTGAGGCAATCAATAGAGTATGTTAAAATATTATTTATTTTCATTCAAAATTACTTGTTTCTTTGTTATTTTAGCTTTACATCAATCAAAAAGCTGAACTATCAAGATTGAAAAAAACTGAAGTTTAGATATTTCTTTTCAAAATTTCTATAGACCTTGAATCAAATTGATATTCAAATTTGCTCATGTTAATATAGCTTTTGTTTAACTTGATGTAACCAATATACAGTATATATCCTTAAATATAATCATTTATTTTCTATCAGCATATGCACTTCATAATAACAAAAGAAAGAGCTTTAAAGCATTTTATCCTGTAGGAACCTTGATGAATATCATCAATATCAATGTCTTAGCTGCTTTCGTTTAAGTCTGAGAAAAAATTTTTTCGTCTTCTAAGAGAGTGTAGGGTGTGGGTGTTCTCATCATCAACGCCCACACACCCACCCCACACCCTATATTTATGATGGTAAAAATTTCGTTGTTAAGAATTTTATCTTATTGTTGTATATATTTAGTAATTACTTTTAAATAAGCAAGAGAATGAAGAACGAATATAACTATCGCAATATATATTAAACGAGTATTTGTCTTTCTTATTTTGCATAACTCATATAGTAACATAACAGTTGACTCTCAAGTAAATGTTTACATAAAGAAATATTTTTAAAAACAAAGTTTCTTGCTATTTGAAATATTGTTTTCTGATATTTAAACGAAAGTCTTTTGTTCCGAATTTCTACTTATATGCTTCAACACTCCTTTTAGATCATGTTTCACAAAAAGTTCTCGTAGAAATTTCTAAGAAAGTCACAAACTTTATAGTAAAAGTAAGGAATAGATGAAATAAAAATTATATGGTTTGCTTGAGTCATCAACTGTTTACCTACTATATTAAAAGAGGAAACAGCTAAGGTTTTTATAGAAATACAATAAAAAGTATAGAAATTTGTACAAAATTCGCTTTTAACAGTTCAATACTATATATTTAACTTGTGCACTACAATCTCAAACCCAAAAATCTGAATGTATGCACTGAAGTGTGAAAGAGAACAAACTTCTCGAATATAACTAAACATTTATAAAGTTATATTAAAAGAAAGAATGTCACAGGACAAAAGAGAAAAATATTACTCTTGAATATGATAGAGAAATCAAAATAAGACATGATTATGACTCATCTATGGCACTAGAATAAAAGAAGAAATGGTACATATAACACAACAGTATGACTCACATTCTGACAATAGAAGAGACAATCTCTTATTTTCTTGTAAGTGAAAGATTATAAAGTTCAGATGTTTCTTCACGTTGTGTAGGATCCTTAGTTCTTGTCTGATAACCAATTCGCTATCGTTTTCCACAATACGACAACTTCTCCATGACCTTAACTCGAATTTTACGCAGTGATAAGCAATACATAAATAGGAAGAGAAATATAATATTATAGAATATATGTAAAACATTTTGTCATCACATGAGTTCTGAAAGAACAACACGATTCACTATTTATTTTTCATCGATTCTTTCTACGACTCTCTTCTCTCTATCTTACATCAGATTCGTGTTTAAGCATTG
>CAJNOP010001998.1:0-14726 GCA_905250075.1 Rotaria sp. Silwood1 | reverse complement strand
ACCGTGACAGACAGGCTTTAGACCCATCACAGACCGTGACAGACAGGATCTGGACCCATCACAGACCGTGACAGACAGGCTTTAGACCCATCACAGACCGTGACAGACAGGATCTGGACCCATCACAGACCGTGACAGACAGGCTTTGGACTCATCACAGACCGTGACAGACAGGCTTTAGACCCATCACAGACCGTGACAGACAGGCTTTAGACCCATCACGGACCGTGACAGACAGGGTCTGGACCCATCACAGACCGTGACAGACAGGCTTTGGACCCATCACAGACCGTGACAGAGAAACTGTACTTCTCAAGCATCAGATCAACGGTTAGCTACAAATGTATTGCAAAGAAATAGAACAAAACGATTTCCATTTAATCAGTAACAACAGATCCATCGTGTTTCACATTTTTAATCCCGCAAGGGATTGCGCTAACAGATTTTTGTGCCACGTCGCTAACGGTAGTTTTTTATCAATAACTCCTCTGAACAAAGCTTCATAGCGCTGATTTTTTTACGGTATCTAGAGTAACTTAATGCCCATGCAAAATATAAAAATCCAATCTAAGAAAGCTCATTGTCTCGAGATACACATATTTTAATTTTCCGAAGTAACGTCGCTAACAAATGATTTTGCTCATATTTGCATTTATATGTAGAGTCTATTCATAAATTCGATTATTCAAATTATGTAATATTATTATTGTAAAGCATCATTGAATAAAAAATTTTAGGGGATACAATCAAAAAATATAAGTTTCAAGTTCAGTCAGAAATTATAATCAAAACAATGTTTTGATTAGCCAGGGTACCTTATCGTCCGAAAGCCACCAGGGAAAGGTACGTTTCTGCTTTTTTATTTTGTAGCTTAGCAGGGCAGGGTGAAACTCAGCAAGGTCATGGTAGGGCAGGCTACAGAAAAGAATATCCTATGCACAGCTTTGGCATCTACTATACCAAGGAGAATCGAAGATCAACGCATCTACAATTAGAGAATACTCGGAGCAACTACTTTCTCTTCATTTTTTAGGCAGATTCATTACACAAAAGTAAAATATTATAAGAGCTCATACATGAAACGAAATAATTTACTGTCCTTGAAAATCGAAAAAATGGCAAGACCTATTGAAAATTTCGTGGTTCTTTTTATTACCCACATCCATAGGATTTCAACAAACCTGTACTGAATCTTTTAGTTTTCAATTTTACCTACAGGTGTCATAAAAATATCCAGAAAAGAACTGATATCAACAAGAAAAGGAAAACGATAGTGAAGTCAGAAAAATAATCCTATTCAACGAGCACTAGAAATCATAATACGATCATGTTTCAAGGATAATTTTAACTCATCAAACTTTTCGAACTTCTCCTACAAAACACACACTGTACATTCTGATTCTAGGCCAACTATATAATATTATGTATTTTTACATCTAAAAATGTCTTTACATTTTGCTTTGCATAGTGCCTACTTGCTATTAGAAACATTATACCAATGATAAGTACCATTATATAAATGTGGGTGTGGGTGTAAGTCTGCTATGACTGTAGTGTAAGTCTGAGTTGGAATGAATAGGTGTGGGCTGTGGATGAAAAAGAAAGCACAGTACCTACCAGAGCCCTGCACAGGCCATATTTTTCAGACCTGTGCGGCCTGCCAAGGCCTGATAACTTTTTCAAGCGAATACTATCATGATCAAATGCTACAAACGAGTTGTGCAAATAAGGCACTAAACCTACTGCTCAATCTGAGCCTGGCCTTCCTGTCATAAATAACATCCTGGATTTTCAGACCCATGAAAGTCACAGCCCAGACAGGTCCATAACTGCTTGAATCTGTGACTTTCATGGGTCTGAAAATCCCTAGTGTTGCCTATGACAGGAAGGCCAGGTTTGGGTTGAGCAGTAGGTTTAGTGCCTTATTTGCACAACTCGTTTGTAGTATTTTATCATGATCGTATTCGCTTGAAAAAATTACTAGGGTTTGGAAGACCGCACAGACCTGAAAAATATGATCTGTGCAGAGCTCTGGTACCTACACCAACACCTTGGATACTGTAACAGTTTAATGTAGAGCAAACATTTTCCGTACAGAAAAATAGGTGAGACAAATATGTTCCATCCTCCTCAAATGATTAATTAATCGATTAATTATTTAGGATGGTCTGTGGACAGAGAAACGTGCGGGCGGTTCAAAACCTGTACCCTAAATACTTCAACATTCCTTTCGGTCGTGTTTCACAAAAATATTACCTCACAGAAAAAGACTATATTACCTAATTCATCGAATACATTATGATCCTTATCGAATATTTTCATTCTGGAGCATCTAATATTAGAGCCAGAGAGCATAAATCCTTTTTTTGCATAAATCATTAATTTTATCCAATCTTTTGTCATTAGATTGAATATATGTCAAGCAATCTTGATGACATAATCAAAAGAATTTTATCGAGATCTGAGTCAAATTGGTTAGGTTTTAAGTCTCCATCTCCAACTAAAGATACAAATAATGAAAGCGTAATTTGGTTCCGTCTTTTTATTCAAATACTTATTCGTATGAATGATATCGATCAAGCAAAAAATGATTTTCTACGATTATGGAGAGAAAGTTATGTTGGAAATACAAGTGAACTAAAATATGCTGATGAATTTGAGAAGGAATTTCAACCATCACGCGCTATTTGGTGGTACACAAGGGAATGTGAACTCTATAAATTAATCAAAAGAATCTGCAGTTCTGTGGATTACAATGATTTATATGCACTTCGTTTTATCATTAAACATGTATATCTACAACTACAAGAAGAACATCACCAATATCTAAGAAAGATCGGTAAACATGGAATGATTGTATATCGAGGATGCCTTATGCCACCTGAAGACTTCGAATGGTATCAAACCGCAATCGGAGGACTCCTCAGTCTCCAAACACTAATGAGCACTACACTAAACAAAGAAATCGCTATTGGATTTGCTAAAGGTGTTCAAATGCATAGTAATAAGGTGCAGGCAATGTTTGAGATTCTAGTCGAACCAAAAAAAGTTACCTTACCTTATGCTGATATTAGTAAATTCAGTGAATATCCGGATGACGAAGAAGTATTATTTATGATGGGTACCATATTTCAAGTGAATGACGTACATTACTCTGATAGTGAGAAAACATGGAAAATTAATCTTTCACTTTGTGGAGAAGATGATCCTCGTCTTAAAAATATGATTGATTATATAAAATATGAAATTAAAGATACAGCAAATTTAATTACATTAGCTCATTTTTTCATTAAAATTGGAGAATATGATATGGCAAAAGAATATTATCAAAAATATCAAAATCAACTATCAATTGATGATCCTAACATGAAACGTGTTTGGCAAGGTTTATCAAATGTTGCTGATATTCAAGGAAATTATTTTATATCAATGAATGATTACTCAAAAGCACATGTATGTTTCAATGAACAATTAGATATATGTCGAAATTTACCAAATCATCATCCACAAGTGGGAAAATGTTATGCAAATATTGCAAATTTACATGAACTACAAGAAACAAACAATCTGGCTTTGGAAAATTATGAAAAAGCATATAAAATTTTTACACAATCACTTCCTGCTTATCATCCAGACACCACTAAAATCGAGCAATCAATTGAAAATTTATCACCTAGTAAGTTACGAAGAATTTTAATCAATATTTCAACTTATACAATTAAAATTGAAATGTTTCATTGCTTTGACAGTTTCAACAAATCTTAAAGATATATAAATATAAAATGAATTTTTGTTTCTAGAAAAAAAATCAACAAAAGAAACATCGAACCAGTCAACAATATCAGAAATGATTGAAATATCTGCAGATCAATCAGAAACAAATAAAATTCTTGAAACGTTTCTCATTGTTTGGTTAGATGCAAATGTTAATAAAACAAAAGATAACGAAGAGACATATAAAGCTTTACGTACAAGTATTAATTATCTTAAAACATTTGATAATTTACAAGAAGGTGAAACTTATATTCAAAGTATTCACCATGAGAAAATTATTTTAATTGTATCTGGTGGATTTGGTATGGAAATTGTACCACGAATTCATGATTTTGAACAAGTTAATTGTATTTATATTTATTGTGGTGATAAAGTACGTCATGAACAGTGGTCTAAAGATTACCCAAAGGTTAGTGTTTATTCGAAGAAAATTTGTAAAATTGAAATTTCAAATTTTCGACCTAAACTCATTCATATGAATGGTATTGTTTTTTCTTCTAGGTCAAATCAGTGATCACTAAACGAGACCAATTAGTCGAAGAAATTACTGAAGATCAAAAAATTCGTAATAAAACTGAAGATTCTCTTCCAATGAGTATTTTAAATCGTACAGTAGTAACTAAGGAAACAACAGCGAAAGATATTGCAAAAGAAATGGGTTCGATTTTATGGTTTCAATTATTAATTGATGTTTTGTTACGTATGAAACATACTGATGATGCTAAAACAGAATTAATAGAAACTTGGCATAAGAATTATACTGGAAATTCTTCTGAACTGAATATAATTAAAGAATTTAAAAAAAAATATCAACGAGAGAAAGCTGTTTGGTGGTACACTCGAGAATCATCTCTTTATCGTATATTAAATAAAGCATTGAGAGAACAATCAATTGATATGATATTTTCATTTCGATTTTTTCTAACTGAATTATCAAAACAAGTTTCAGAATTGTATCAGAATTCTATGCAGCAATTGAAAGCATCAAATACGATAAGTGAACCGATTTATGTTTATCGTGGACAAGTTATTGCTAAAGAAGAATTTGAACAAATGCAAAATAGTATTGGCGGTTTTATCTCAATCAATAGTTTTTTTTCAACAAGTCGAAATGAGTTGAAAGCACGAAGCTTTGCTATGAAAACATCTGTTACTGAAAAACTTCGTCGTATATTATTTAAAATTGAAATTGATTCTTGCTTACCAACAAAACCTTTTGCCGATATTGAAGGAATTAGTTATTATCCAAATGAACAAGAAATTTTATTTATGCTTGGATCAATATTTCGTATTAATAAAATTGAGTCTGATGAAAAAAATAAATTATCAATAATGAATATGAGTCTTTGTAGTGAAGATGATTTTGAATTAAAAGAATTATTTGCATATTTAAAAAAAGATATTGGAGAAGAAGCATCAATGATAACATTAGGAAATATTTTACTTCAAATGGGTGAATATGATAAAGGTGAAAAAATATTTCTACGAATGAATCATCAAGAAGGACTTATTAATGTTGAAGAATTAAAAGGAAATTTTTATTTAGCTATGAAACAGTACAAACAGGCGATTGTTTACTACGAACAATCGTTAAAACTTCGTCTTAAATTACTTCCCGAATCACATCCAGATATTGGTAAAAGTTATAGTGCAATTGCAATGGCCTACGAATTTTGGAAACTATATCCAAATTCTATTGATTATTATCAGCAAGCAATTAAACAATATCAGCGTACATTAAGAGATGATCATCCATTGATCACACAAACTATGAATAATTTACAAAAACTTCAACATCGAACAAAACATTAAATAATCGATCAAGACATTTCTTTTTCAAAAACTTCTAATGCAGTTCCCTTAGAGTCGAAGTATAGAATTCATATATGCTCTTGAGCCTCACTATAATAACAAAAGCTATCTACCATAATATACTTTTTTCATTGATAATTACATTGTTTTATTTTATGTAACATTATTATTCCTATCATTACTTCATGTATTGGTAAAAGTACAGTGAACTCTCACCAATTGAAGAAAGCTCGAAGAGCTTTCAACATTTGTCCTAGAAGAACATAAATGTTGGATATGAGTGAGAAGGGTGAGTATCAGAATGTATCTCGGTGCTGGGTATGTGTATGAGTCTTACGGAATCTTTGAAAGATTGCACTCACACTCTCAAAGAAATATCCTAGCACAACTAGTTACCAATCTTCTGCAATTCCTTTCTCTCAGTAAGTTTGCTACAGACAATAGCGAGCATTTTAACTTTTGTAATAACTGACTTTAAATGTATAAGGTTAAATACAAGTTATAAAAATCTAAGAAAAAGAGTTTTCTAACTATTAATATAATTGAAGTTGTAAAACAAAAAATAGTTCGAAATTATTGTTGAATCTTTCTAAGTATTCCAGCTATCAATTTTTAAATTAATATTTAATACTGACAGCTATGCAGTCTGAGTTTTAGCCATTCGAGAGAGCTATACGAGGAGAGTATATCTATATGAGACTTATCAGGAGCAAAGAAGCTTTTTATTATATATATTTAGTAGATAAGAATTTTCCTTAGCATTTTCCATTCGTTTTTATAGAGATCCAGGTTTAACCTATAACAAAATGCACCTCCGACGATACTGTATCTGTAATACAATTTTCAGTTACTTCTGCTATTATCTCAAATACGACTCTTCATTAAAATCCTGAAACATTGACGCAAATTCAGTGTTATTTGAACTAAATTTTCGTATAACTTAAGCCTATGTCCCTATAAAATTTAATGAAAATTGTTAACGACAACTTTTATCAATTAAATATTTCACTATGGTCGGCTGTTCTTATTGAAGAAACCTCAGTATTCGACAAAAGATACTTCTTTATGTCGGATATGGATATAAGTACGGATAGGAGTGTGGAATGTGCGTAAAGAGAAAGTTCTTACCCACATCCACACCCACACCTACCTCTACCTACACACTCACATCTACCCGATAGAAAAATCATTGCGAAATTCATACAAATTTTACATAGTATTTACAAAGTCGATTCTTGCGTTTGAATGCACGTGAGCATGGACAGGATCAGATCGAAAACAGGCACCAGCGCTCTCATCCCAAATGAGATTGCTCCCTTTTACTGGAAATCTATCAAGAGCTTGAAAACGTTTCATTTTGCTTTATTCAATAAAAATTTTTCTCAAATCCTCATTCATTTGCTTCTTACAAGGGAACCTTCCCAGGTGTCGGAGCGCTTTTCAGTCAGGGTTTCGCGCATCTTGTAGGGTGGGTGTGGGTGTGGGGTGGGTGTGGGTGGGTGTGGGTGTGGGTGTGGGTGTGGGTGCGGGTGCGGGTGTGGGTGGGTATGAATGTGGTTGTGAGTGCGAATTATATTTTCTCTCAAACATCCATACCCACACTCGACTACCCTGGCGCTTTGACACTATCATTTTTAGATGATCTATTAATTTTTCGGAATATCCCATGTAAATTTTTTTTCGATAAAAACGCGTCTGAGTTGCGTTTTGTTGCGTGTAAAATGCAGCAGAGAAATGCACAAAAACGCGTCTCCAGTGAAACATTTGCTGCGTCTAGACGCGGTTGAAGAAAATCGCGTCTAAACGCGGTTGGAAAAAGTTGCGTCTAGACGCAAGAAATGTTTCACTGGAGACGCGGTTCTAAACTGAATCGCGTCTAGACGCAATTTTCTCCAATCGCGTTCAGACGCAGGAAATGTTTCACTGGGGACGCGGTTCCAAACTAAGTTGCGGTTAGACGCGATTATAAATTGAATCGCGTCTAGACGCGTTCGATTCAGTATTTAAAATTTTTAAAAAATATTACAATCCGTCTCAGGTTTGATCTGAGTCGCCATCGATACCCTCTAACGATGGTCTTTGCCTCACTATAGGCCAACGGAATGTTGAAATGTTGATTTATCTAAAATGATAGAAATGAGATTAGAACAAGTGAACTAGCGATTTAGAATCATGTATACGTACCATTAAGCCACATGTGACCACAATCACTGTCGAATGAAACAGAAAGTCTATATGGATCGTGACTTCATATCTATCTTATGTACAAATGCATTTATCCATAGAACGTTTCTGTATAAAATGTATTTTATTTGCTATTATTTATATTCTTGTGTGAAGATAAACTTGCATAAAATAAATTGTATATGTTTTAAAATTTTTTTAAAATCTTTTGCAAACTGTTTTGGAAATAGTTTTCATTTATTTAGTATTATTAGTCTATAATTTATAATATTAAATGCTGCTTATCTTTTATCACTTATTATATAGGTATTACATTTTATCAAATGTCATGTACTGTTTTCGCCTTTCTTTTTTGTTATGCAATAAAAGCGTTCAGCAAAGTTCTTTTTCAATCACGCTAATATACAAATATGCTTTTTAATTTCTAAAGTGTCTTCTTCTATGATTCTTTTTCGAAAATTTATGTAAGTTGTTAGAGCACTTCGTGCAGATTTTGCAAGTTTGTTTCTTATGTACACCCGATAGGAAATATAGAGATGATGTGTATGCCTAGGAAATATAGAAAAGAGATTTGTCTATTAGTTTTTCTTTTTGGGTTTGAGTATTTCCTTGTGTATCTTCCTTTCGGTAACAAAATAAAATGAAAAGGACGTACACGATTCGAAATAAATTGAACACTATACCTTCCACAATAACAGTTAATTACTTGTAGAAGCACAGCATTTAAGCACTACAAGTATAATTATTGAATGATAAACTATGTTATCCTTAGAACAAAGCTCAAATCGAGTACACAATTTATAATTTAAACTTGAAAAAAATTTTTTTAATCAAAAACTGAAAACAAATTGTATCTTTCGTATTTTAAAGCGGACTTCATCTATGGTTTGATGTAGAGCATCATCATCAATTGTGGTCGTTAAAATCAAAACTTGAACCTATGAATATCTCTCTATCTACGTAAAAATTTTCGTTGACAACATACCGAATAGCAAGTACAATTTTAAAACATTATCAGTTTAAAGCACATGAGTTAAGGCTTCTTATTTTACTTGGGTTTTCATCACTGTGCATGTATTTACGAGAGAAATATTGTCGACATTTTTATTATTTGCTATTGCAGCACACCTTTGAGAATGAAAAACCATTATTACTGAACAATTATCACAAGTCAAGATTTTAATAAGTCAGTTTATTTATCAATTTCCATGGATTTAAGATGCTCGACAAGATGCCATGTTAGTTCATTCATGTATGCATTTCACTGACTCAATCAGAGCTATCTTTTTTGTTTACAATTATTCAACTTCTCATTTCGAAAGTTATCTAGGTTAGTTAAATGAATGGAAATATGCGATATTTTTCACTAGATATATATTTGAAAATATCACTCAAGTGAGCTGGAATAACTTTATAGTACGCAGGAGGGTGGAAAACAAAACAAAACAGCAGAAGTAGTTGATATTTATCAATTATTTTGAAAGCAAGCTATCGATTAATAGAAATAGCACTGAGTAGACAATTAGTTTCATTATTATAGTGATCACTCGTATAACTTTCTTGATACATTAAAAAAAATAAAGTTTTTAAAAAAGTTATTGAGCTACTATAAAACCTTTCTCTTATACATGAAACACCTTAATTTTTAAACTAATAATATCTTCCAATTCTTGTTGAATTTCATTAGAGTGCAGAAAATGAAATTGTACGACTTCCTTTAAACAGCTTTTGGCTAATCGCGTACGGACACGGTTTCATATGAAACTGCGTTCAGATCTGTCTATACAATTTTTATTTCTCACGTAGAATCGAGGTCCTACAGAAAAATGCGTTCGGCTATGGCTCATAACTTCATATAAACATATATAGGTGCATTTTATCTCAAACGGCATTTAGACGCGTTGGAAAATTTCTTTATCCAACGCATTTGCATGAAGTCTCATAGAAAACCACTTCCAGTCATCGTTCAAAATCTCTTATGACCACACCTGGATGCTTTTTAGATGCAATTGCGTTCAGACGCGGATAGAAATCGACTTCTATCCGCGTCTGAACGCGACTTCATTTACGCTCGCGTCGAAACGCGTTTCAAAACACTTTTTCAGCTGCGTATAGACGCGATGCTAAATGAAAGCGCGTTCAAACGCGGTGAAAATCATTTGTAACCGCGTCTGAACGCAGTTTCATTTACACTCGCATCCAAACGCATTTCAAAAAACTTTTTCAGCTGCGTATAAACGCAATTTCATTTTCATTCGCGTCGAAACGCGTTTCAAAAAACCTTTTCAGTTGCGTATAGACGCGGTGTTAAATGAAAGCGCGTTCAAACGCGGTGAAAGCCAATTATAACCGCGTCTGAACGCGTTTTCATTTACACTCGCGTTCAAACGCATTTCAAAAAACTTTTCAGCTGCGTATAGACGCGGTGCCAAATGAACACGCGTTCAGACGCAGTCAAAATCGATTTTTACTGCGTCTGAACGCGGTTTACAAACAAACTGCGATTAGACGCGTATATTTTGCGTCTGGTGTTTACATGGGATACTCCAAGAAATCTCTTATACATTAGAATAAAATTCTTCTAATCATACTCTGGTGTTTGAATTTTACAGGTGTATTTGATACTGTTCAATACAAATATTTCGATATTACCGATGGGAGTTTTACTTATATTGTTTGTGTACAAAGTAAAGAAAAAGAATCAAGCAATTATCTTTATATATCTGCTGATAGATTAGTGTCAGTGTGTAGTTTCGAGCAATTGGTCTATTCATTCATCAAATCGATTCTGTTCAATTAAATATTTACCCTCAATTTAAATACAAATCTTGGAATATAATATTATATCCTATGCAGAATAAGAAGTAATGATGCTTAGACATTTCACATTTTTATTTTTCGCATGGTACCATAACATATTTTATTTTGAGAAAAAAAATGTATTATTTCGTTTCAGATACCATTGAAAAGATTTCTTGGATTTAAATACTATATGTCCTCCCTATAGTGGGCACCCTTGGGACTTTTCAAAAGTGTCCACTATACAGAAGTTAGGTGTTTTCAAAATACAAAGTTTTTTCGAAGGAATAGACATATTTTCGAGGTACCTAAAGATTATTAATGAACAACGTAAATACCTAGAGCACATTGTTACTTTCCTCTTCATTCATTTTTTCTTTTTTGAAAACTAGAAAAAGCAACAATTGTTAAAATAATCTTTGAGTGACTCTATTTTGCCACTTTTTAACCCACATAAAGGTAAGTTAATTGTAATTCGAGATCGGAGATGAGATTATAGAGTTGAGACTATTGAATGGAGACAATAAAATGAACCTTCACATAATTGTTGGTCATATTCATCGAGAAATTTCTGCAACTCCGAAGTAATATCAACTATAGAGAGTAATGAAGAGCGGTCCAGAAATTTTAGAATGTGCGAAATTTTTCGTAATTCAAACGAAAGTCACGACAGCTATGCGAAATATACTGGTATCACTAACGCGATCACTCAGCCTATTTCATTACGCTTTCATGAATCTGTATTTTCTTTCGTGATATGTCGTTTCGTCCGAAACTCTTTCGGTCCATCACTAAATAGAAGAGTTCACTATGCAGAGATTCAGTTCCAGCAAAAAACACTCCGTCGGTCGGTGAAGTGTTCACTATAAGGAGGTGTCCACTATGATAGGTTATACTGTATTAATATCTTGGTTATTTGTATATTAACAAGCTACATAAGCATGTATATGAAATGCAACTGATAGACTAATCAATTGTTCAAATATAAAGAGAATGACGACTGACATCCATTATCTTTCTTGAATAAAATAAAATCTTAAATATAAACACGAACAAATGCTTCGATTTGTCTTCGACATGTTGGACATGTTCGAAGCGTACGACTACATTGAGCACACGTTGTTAAGTGACCACATGGGATACAAGCGAGCTGTTTCTCGTCTTGATGGCAGATAATACAAGGATTAGCTATTGTCGAGATCCTTGTAGAACTTGT
Source organism: Rotaria sp. Silwood1 (assembly GCA_905250075.1). Lineage (NCBI taxonomy): Eukaryota > Metazoa > Rotifera > Eurotatoria > Philodinida > Philodinidae > Rotaria > Rotaria sp. Silwood1. Next base: position 2,941 of record CAJNOP010001998.1, on the reverse strand, counting down.
TTCTGACACGGTTGAGTTTTCTTTGTTTCTTTCCATAGTTGTTCCTTCGATTTTAGATGTCTCAGAAACTGATTGATTTTGTAAGACTTCAGCATTGTCATCGTTTGTTTGTGTTGGTGAAGAGGATAAAGCAGATTGTTGTTTCTCATGAATTAACTTCATCTGAACACTAGGAATAATGATATTGTCTTTGTTACCTTGGATATGATCAATTTGCTTTTGTAGAACAATACAAGCTACTAATAGATCACTATCGTTGACAAAATCGTCTTCTAAATAAATAGATAACAATGCTTAATATATTAATAATTTCATGTAACTTACTTACTTTTTAATTGTAGTTGATCTTCCCAACAACGTTTTATAACTGATAGCTTGAAGTTTTGATCAAGTAAATGTTGCGAACTCGATAAATCAAGTCGAGCAGCGACATAACGTGATAATATATTAGGATCATTTATTTGTAATTGACATTGATTTGAACCAAATAAATTATCATTTTCTCTTATCTCATTTCGTGGATTAGCTCTATTAGTGTCTGAAAAAAACAAATCATGTTTTTCTTTTTAAAAATAAAGCACGTTTATAATTTACCTTGTAGAGCTCGTTTTGCTTCTTGAATTTTTCGATAAAGTTCATCACCACCCACTTGTTTTGCATAACCGCAATGAGGAAACCATCGAACATGTTCAATTAATGGATTATCATTGATATTCCAATTTTGTAATGAACCATTACAATAAAAACATGTTACAATATTTCTAGCACCTGTATAAAAGAAGCCAGCTCGAATTAATTCATCTACTGGTGGTGATGATTCATGAGACCATGTTGTAAATGATTGCAGACGTTTTGTAATATCACTATACGCAGGATTATAAGGTGTTGTATGAACAATTTGATCAAATTGAAGTTGTGCAGCACTAGTTAATCCAGAGGTTTGATTATTTAGATTATTTGTTAATATTGCATTTAGAATCACAGCAGAAGATCGTTCTGATGGTATCAGTTTTGATAAAACATATGGGCATTTTGGCGAAAGAGTTTTATGTACTTCAGATGGATCATCGATACCTGCTTTCCATTGTTGACAAATCAAATTACAATATAAACAAATAACACGATCGCTGACATTGCATGAAAAAAAACCAGCATCAATCATTTGTTCAGCAGATGGCTTTATTTGATGAGACCAATGAGAAAATGTTCGACGACGTATTTGCTTAAGTTTGTTTACTTCCATCAATTTACCATTATATTTACATTGATCAGAATTTGATTCTGTTTTTTGACGTTTGGTAGGATTTTCTTGATCATTGGATTCCATGAAAGACTTTGATACTATCGAACAAACAAATGGACACTTCGGACTACGTTCAGCATGCACAATCTTTGGTTGCATGTCTTGAGTCCATCCAGATACTTCTAATTGACATGTGTCACAACGAATGGTATCACCGTCGCCAGTATAACGGAAACCAGCCATAAACATATCTTTAGATGAATACATTCTCTGAGACATCAATTGTGCAGAGAGTTTCTTCACTCGCTTATCTACATCTTCTTTCAAGTGAATAATTCGCTCGTTCAAGTTCATATGCGGTGAGAAGCAAGATGATTGTTCCATTATTGTTGTCATGTTTGAATGTTGAAATATGGTCGTAGGCTTATTAACTAGATAGTTTTTGTTTCAAATGTTTTTTTATTCTACAATTAGACCTTATATATTGATGTACTAATGGGTTTTTTCTCACAAATGAAATACCATGACAGGTTGAGTCATGTCATCTTGCATAATAAGGATTTTTCCTTTGTTGTAAGTACATGTCATTTCACATTTTCTCGCTTCTTTCTTATTGTTCTTTATCATTCCTTTTTTTTTCTTTCTTCTCGTCTACAAATTGGACATCCCATGTCGTGTTGCTATTCGTTATCTCTTTTTACTCTGTATTTTTTCTTTCCTATTCTTCATTTATGACATTCTATCATCATCTCATTATTCGATACATAGTCATTCAGTTATTAAAAGAATAGAACAATTTATAAGAACAAACTACCAATAACACTTGATTTCTTATGATGGGAAAATTATGGCATTTAGGGGTTGTCCTTTAGTATTACTTTATAAAATAACGATAAAATACATGAATGAAGGATACTTTTACAACAAATTATATGACTGGAAGAGTTCTAGAGTCATATAATTTATATTCAGAGAGATTTTTCTCATTAAAAAGTATATTAACAAGCACGAAAGTTTTTTTGTGATATTCTTGACGCCATTTAAGTCTCACTGTGTACTGAAGCATCTTTCTGAGACGCTATTTCAAAGTCATACCATGTTTCAAATGAGAATCGCTCACTCTTCCCTAGAGGTTTCTATCTCATGCTCATGAGCATAAGTATTTTCTCTCCCTCTCAAATAGGAGAGGGAACGTACTCATCAGTTACGTTACCAAGTAGTTAGTAACAGAAAGTTTGCGAATTCATCACACGGGAAGTAATCTTTTAAAAATAACAAATTTTTATGAACTTTGACCAAAGATAATCTCGATCAAGGAATCCTAGTCTGTAATCAGTTCCCCGAAATTTTCAGTTTGATTTTCTTTACTAAGAAATATTTTTTTAGCAAAAACAATCAAACTGAAAATTCTGAGAAACCGATTACAGATTCGAATTCTTTGATCACGATTGTCTTTGATCAAACTTTATAAAAAATCGTTATTTTAGAAAATTACTTTTCGTGTGATAAATTCGCAAAACTTCCGTTACTAGCTACTTGGTAACGTAACTGATGAGTAAGCTTCCTCTCCTATTTGAGAGAGACGGAAAATGCTCACGCTCATGAGCGTGAGATGGACATCCCTACCCAGCCAGACAAAAATTTTGAAAAACGCGTTTAAACGCACAATTGGAAACTGCGATTCTGAGCCATTAATGC
>CAJNOP010001997.1:0-20966 GCA_905250075.1 Rotaria sp. Silwood1 | reverse complement strand
TTTTGCGTTATTTCAGACTAAAAATATTTCATACAAAAATAGAATTGATAAAAAACACGTCTTAATAATGCAAAAAAATATTCAGCAAGAATATCTTTGTTTTAAGAATATAGATAAAGATGATCGAATTTAGACGTAAAATTGATACTTGTTTTCTATTTTAGATCAATATATTCAGTAATATTGAATTATATAGATTAGAAAAAAACAAGTAAACAATTATTGTTCTTATATTTATATTGTACGTTCTTTTTCCTCATGTTCGCTAACTCATATATATGTCAGCGTTCAATCTCGGATTCAGGCCAATCTCCGATCTGAGAATGGAATAGTCAAATGTCGAATCGGGAGAGAACTTCTTATGAAAACCTCCTTTAGTCCTTAGATAGATGTTAGATTCAAAGTCTTGTTAGCGAACTGTGTTGAAACGATGGCACATCTGATAAAATATGTGTTGCCGCAGAAATTAAAGTAAAACTCGTGAAGTTATGAACATTTTTCTACCAATGCACAGCATTGATGGAATATTATCCATAACCTTAAGAACCCTAATTTATTTTCTGCATCGACAATTCTTTTACCTGAAATGTCATTACTTCAACACAGTTCATCAACCAGAATTTGAACGCAACATCTGTTTAAAGGCCAATGAAGGTTTTAGTAAAAACTTCTCTCTTTTCTTTGAGTCAAAAATTGAAATGTATATAGCTATGCGGGCATCAACACGACAAAAATAAAAGAATAAGCACTTTTTCATTTTATTAGACGAACAATCGTTTTTCATTTCACTGTATTGATCGAGTGGAATTTTTTTTTCTCGAATCTATATGAGTTGTATGAGAAAGAAACAAATATGCTTGCTTGTTTCTCTAACATATATTGACGAACAAGTACAACAACACTTGAATATTATACAATATAATACACTTTGGAATGGTCTGTATGATTTTATTGCATTTTTCGACATTTTATTATGATTGAGATCGGAGACTTATGCAAATAAAGAAAGCAGGAAATTATCTCTTTCCTCTGTGTATAATTAAACTGATTATTCGTGACTTACATCATCTTTAGCCCTAAATTTTTCACATTAATTTTCAATCAGAATTCACCATAATCTAACTCAATAACTAAACCTTAGTTTGTTATTACGAAAGAAAGTAATTAGTTTTTTTTGGGTTTTTACTAACATTCTCATTGAACTGGCGAACTATAGAATATACGTTGCTTTTAATTAAACAAAATGATATTGTGAAATACAAAATGCGATGACTATTTCAATTTAAAGTAAGAAATTCAAATCTCTCTCATAGATAACAAATCTCTCGACAGATTCTTCTTATAGATGAGTCTGTTGTACACATGTCTATTGCTCTTTATCAGTTGTTTCATATTTTTTGTTAGACTTAAGTCTACAACATTATATTTTAAAAGTGCTTTCATCCTCATGTTTTTAATAGTAATGAGACTGTTATCAATTTATACTTATTAGCAACATGATCTTTGATTAAAGAATAAAAATGTCATTTTCTTGCGATTAATAAATAAATGAAGAGAAAAAAGAACTTTTCTTAAATAAGTATACTAGAAATTAATACTAATATATTAAATTTTGAAGATGCGAAACTAATATTAAATTCGGAAATATTATTTATTTCCGTTCCGTTTTTGCAAAAGGAAAAAAAGAGCTTGAAATTTTTCATAACAGATTTTGATGATTAATATATTCAATCATTTTGAAGAATTTATATGGTTAAGATAAAAGTAAAAAAATTTTTAGTTCGTAATATTATGTTAAAAATATTTCACTTGGGTGTGGGTGTTTGTGTTCACATGCATGCACCCATACCCACACCCACACCCTCGAACAATCTCTTTAGTTTTGCGAGAGAACACTCATCAGATCATAACATGCTTTTCAGCTTTCAAATGTTGTTTATAAACAGTACATGATTATAATAGGAGAAGCTTCAGAAGATGGAAGCAGAAGCTACACATTTTGATTTATATGACGACTTTTAAATTTTCACTTAAAGTTTACTCATATCAAGATCTTAGTCAAACTACCACGCCTACTATATTCCAGAACTTTGTGATCGATTATTTCAGATATCAATTTTAGTAATTTTTTTGTTTAAACATTCGTTCAGATTTCGTAACAGTTTTGATAGTATTGTATTTCGTCCATAGTTTCAATATAATAAAACACATAATACTTACCATGATAAAGCTCGGCTTTTCACAAGCAGCATATATTGTATGTTATAAACTTGAATTATTTCAAGAACAGAGCAAGTCAAGAATCACTTATAGGAAGACATATTTAGTGCAGACAAAGAAAAATCCAAAGAGTAGAATGAAAGAACGATTTCTATGTTGATGATGGATGAAATGAAAAAGAAAAGAAGTGTAGGATTTGCTTGTTACGAAAGCAATGTCGACAAGCAAGAAAAATAAAGTATAATATGTTTTATCAAAACAAATTCAATGGAACAAGGAACGTTTTATTTCATGTTTGATTAATCATGCATCTATGATTAATTAGTTAATCTATACAAAATTAAATAATATGCGTTTTTGGAAAACCAGCAACTTCTTTAACAGCTATAGTCCTTTTTTTCTGTAACTATTTCCGATATACTCTTTTTAATACCAAATAGGAATATTCAGTTGAATGATTTATCCACCATAACGTTCTAATGAACAGAATGTTAAAATCTTATCAGCAAATCCTGAAATATTCAGGTTGGGTGTGGGTGTGGTTGTAGTTATCGGTGTGGGGCGTAGGATTTGGCGTGGGTGCGAGTGTAGTTGTGTTCACCCACCCACACTCATACCCCTCATCAAGATTTTCAAAAATTATTTTCGATCAGAGCAAGCGATCGATTGTTATTCGTCAATAAGACTGTTTGTTGATAGCGAAATAGACTGAATAACTGTTCATGTTGTTTTATTCTTATGAATTACTTGAAAATTCAAATAAAAATCTGCTCGCTAGATAGAACAATCTTAACTCTTCTCTTTGAACAAACACAAACCATAAGGTCGAATGAGTTCGCTTTCTGGCACATGATGGTCCGCTGCACTCAACCAGTAGATACCTACGCCATGCAGTCTCCGCTTTCGGAAACACTTTTAAATACTTGGGATTGACCAGATTTTGAATGATACACTTATACGATATACTTTCGTGCTTAAAGCTTGTTGAATAGAGTTTTGCGACCTCTAACTCAGGCGTTGAGTATATGCCTTTGCCGAACTTAGATCGTTCGATTTTGCTCAGCTTAAAACCTGCTTCGGCAATGTTCAGTGCGTTGTGCTGCGCTGTACCGTGATAAGAAATGAGCCGCTCATATGGCTCATCTCCTTTCATGCCGAGCCAAACATTGTCTGTACCAAATTTATCTTTGATTTTGAGTGCAACTCGATATGACCCGCATGGACGTTCATATGGTTGATTGCCCCTACGAAACGTTTTGCCATCATCGCATATGTTGATAAAATCACAATCAAACTCGGGTTCCAAACAATCTGTACTGACCGCAAGCGGCCCCTTCAGGAATTCTCTTGGAATATTTTCACTGGTACCGGATACTGCAGGTACAAGCGACTCATATAGATTAATTAGATTCACTGAAATGAGTGATAAGGTTGCAATACCCAAGCCTGTTGCAGCTATTGGTACGCCTAATAGTCCAAATATTGCTCCGCCTACTACGGCGAAAAGACTTCTGACTACAGCGTTGATCAGCGATTGTGATGGTGGCGTACCATTGGAAGCCATAGTTTTTCTGTACCAGCTAACGTTAGCTATAAAATGGATACTTGATAAAAAAAATAATCACTGAACAATACTTTTCTTCGTCATACAAATAATATCTTATACCTGGTAAGATACCAGCTATTTTTGATCAGCAGATAACATCCGCAAAAGAAACGTGGTAAGAAGATACCCACTCTACTGTCTGATTTTCTTTCCTATAGTAGGATACTACTTCTACTTCCAACTTGCCGATATTGCTTGAAATCATTATTCTTATCAAGAAGATAATATAGGTGAATGGCTTATTTTCTCTCCCTTTCGTTTTATGACCTCTGATGGCTGCGTTATTATATGAAGAGACATTCTCTAATTTCAACATAAGAAACAATTTTCAACTTTGGCCTTCTTATACGTAACCATACGTTAAAAGACAACAAAATAAGTGTGAAAAGCTGGTGTGCATATCTCAGAATCGCGATGTTCTGGAGAAATATGATGTAGTATGTTTTGTAAAACTCTCGTCTTTTATCAGAAGCCTCTCAATGACAACCAAAAATTTTTCCTTACTAAAATGAACAACGACCAATGTTATAAAAAATATGATAAAATGAAAAGCTTTCTGAATACTTGTTTTTTGTGACACATTACTCATGGGAGTATCCTGTAACAAGAATCTCATTTTTTCTTAGAACATAAACCTACGCATTTTTATTGTATTCCATAGTTACTGGTTTTCGTATTATACTGTATTTGACCTCCTCCATACTAGCATATGATGAAACTAAATTAATGTTGTTGAGTTTAATACACAACTCAAAAAAAAAAAAGTGGCACAAGACCTTTGACCTCAACTATGTCTAATCAGGTAGTATCTGTCAGATTTCGTTTGAGAGTAGCAGGACAACTAATGAGACCCTTAAAACAAATCGTTTTAACACATATTTTTCGCACAAGTTGGTATTTTGTTCACAGGTGGGTTTTTAAAAGACAATGGTTTCTCTGCAAGTCGATATGTTCCAAGTTTTCTTTTTCCTTCGACAAGATAGCTACGTAAATTCTCTTTTTTTTCTAGGATACATCTGACAAAAACCATTTCGGTTTTTTACCAAAGAGCATCTTTGAGAAGTTGCTGTCTGAGAAAATACTCATGCTTTAAATTGCATAATTAGGAAGATTGAATCCAACGTCAACTACGACGTAGAAATTTCCCTACCTTAAATGCATCTATAAAGTTAGTTTCACCCAGCGAAACTTCTTCTACTACGATCGACCTCTTGTGGACCAAAAGAATCCATGGAGAACCAACGTTTCGTCGTCATTCAAATTTACGTGCTTGCTTAGCGTTTGAAAGGGTATGGGTCCGGCTGTGGGTGTTGGCCTACTCTTCACGCACACCCACACCCATACAAAGAACATCGAAAATTCAATAGTAGTCACTCGAGTGAACCAATAGTGACAGTTTATCGAGGACAGTTGATGTCCTTAGAGAAAATTAATGCACTTGGAGTATTAAGCGACCAAATAATCGTGAACAGTTTCTTCTCTACATCTCTCGATCGTTCTGTAGCACTGTTTTTGCTAGATTCATCAACTCTACTTGATGATCAATTGCAAAATGTTTTGTTCGAAATTGAACTAGACACTAGAAAACGAACCCTTCCTTTTGGAGATATTTCGCATTTGTCTAATATACCAAATGAAAATGAAATTTGCGACTGTACAGATATTTCGAAGAAACAAGATATAGATGATAGCAAAGAAAATGTATATCATCATCTTTTTTGAATTATGCGATATTTGACCATGCCTTTCTACTAACGATAGGAACTCATTTGAAAGTGGTGAAAGTATTTTATGATAAAGACAAAAATATCTATTCAGTAACATTGGCACTACCTAACGACTTCATTGACGCAACAATGAGAAGAACATTAAAAAACTGTCTTAGTGTAACTGCACAGGATGTTTATCGCACAAGAATAGAAGATATAAATGCTATTTTCAAAGGATTACATGAATTGTTTCCTTCCGAGAAAGGATGGATCAAGGCACTACAATATGAATGTCTCGGGTAAACATCACGATTGGACTCGAAAAAACTACGATGTTGCCTTGTCAATGTATGAAAAAACATTAAAAGTTTACGAAAATTATTTAAATGATAGTGAATTAAACACTTTCGTTGATATTGAACGTGTTCATTATCATATTGGTTATTGTTATCGATATCATATTGAAGATAGCATCCTTGCAAACAAGCATTATGACCTTGGAATCACTTGCTGTATTTCTTGTCTACAAAAAACAGTAAATCAAAAACAACGAATTGAACTGTATTACATCATAGTTTGGAACTACACAGACAAAATAAGATTCTGTAATGATGAAAATGAAAGAAGAGAGAATACATTAAATGCTATGAAATATCGAGAACTACAACTGGAAGAAATGTTAAAATATTATTCACCGGAACACATGAAGACAGTACAATGTATTTATGATCTAGCTGACTTACAGAAATCGATATTTCTTTCTGAATCCACCTTGATTAACTACGAGAAAGCTATCCACATATATAGTCTGCAAGATAAGCCAAGATTTGATAAGATTGCTAATATATATATAATCAATCAACGACATTTATAATTCGAGTTTTTTAAATATATAAGTATATCTATATATGTTGGTTAACTTTTCTAAATGCTACTTTCTCTTCTACATAAAGGTACGTTAACACACAGCGATTATTGTTCAAAATTATTTCGATCATGCAGATCAACCTGACGCTGTAATTCGATTTCTTCACCCATTTCAGCATCAACATCATAATCATTAATCATCTTATGTGAGTTCTAAAAAAAAAATAAATCACTTTGCTTAGACAACAAATAGTTACTTCAAGATTTTTCAAGAGTACAGCGATAATAATATCAACAAGTATGAGTTGAGTTATGAGGACAAAGGTAATAAAATATATAGGTGAAATCATTGTCGTCAACTTATTTTCTTCAGTAACAGATGAATCATCTTGACGTAAAGTGTCCTTAAACAGAATATTTGTGATTAAAAGAAACAAATTCTAATGTTTTTTTTTCATTTACTTACTTTCATAATATCATTCCAATTACTACCTGTTGCTACGCGAAATAATGTAAGTGGAGCTATACCAAAATCTTTAAAATTCGCATGGTTACTCAGCCCACTACATGATTGTTCTTGACTACATTCTAATTTTCCAAATAATTCAACACCCAGTATAGCAAAGATAAAGAATAGAAGAAACAACAGAAGATTCTCAACTTTAAAAAAAAATAATAATAATAAAATAAACTCTTCAAAAGCACTAGAATAACTGAATTTACCAAATTTCCAACCTGTGGAAGCGCTTCACTAACTATATTTAATAGAGGACGAATACATTTGACTATCTTCAGTAGTATAAGAACTGAATTATAAAAGAACATAGTTTTTTATTAAATTATTCTGTTCATTTACCTCGTGTAATTCTCACTATTCTGATCACACGAATAAGTAATGCATTTATTCGAAGAATATATCCACTCTTCATTCTTTTCGAATACAATACCAGTTATTAATACAAGTAGAACAAATGAATCCAACAGATTTCACCTTGAAACATTATTAAATAAAAAGAAAAATTTCAAATTTAGACGTTTCTTACTTGTCTTTAAAATAATGTGATAGTCCGAGTGCAACAATTTTCAATATAAATTCAAGTAAAAATACAATCGCAAAGGACATAATTACAATATTGAAGAAATTCATCCAAAATCTAAAAACAAAATGTTTTGATACTAGAGATATTTAATGAATTATTTTAACTTTTTTCTTACAGGCGATATAAGATAAAATTCCAATGATATTGTAACAACATACATACCAATAATAGCAGCAATAATTAAATCAAAATATTTACTAGTGCATATATCATGTAAACATATACGTCATGGTAAAAAATGTGTATAATATGGTAATTCACTCATTGAATGTTTTTGAAGTTCAATTGTTTTTGCTGGATACGACTGCTATGAAAATTTTCAACGACAATACCAACGAACATATTAATAATGTAAAAACTAACAACAAAAAGAAATGATATAAAATAAATTAATTTTGTTTCACTATAATGTTTTATTGGTTCCATGTCAATTTCAACTGCATCAACACCCTTGTACATTATTTGCAACCAAGCATCTTTTGATGTAAGAGCTAATAACGTTAATAAAGCCTAAATAAAAATAAACAATTGTATTAAAAAGATCTTATTGACAAAATCTTATTTGATAACATACTTGACCCAAATGATCAAAATTATTTTTTTGGTTTCGCCATCAATGATCAGAAATTACTTCACATTGCTGTCTTGTTGTCAAATTATGAGCAAAAGGATCTTCACAATAATAAAATTTATCTTTGAAAAGTTAAAAAACCACATTTAAGAGTAAATGATGAGATCAATAAACTGTGAAAATTGATAAAAATTAGTGTTGCATCAGTAATTCTATCAATAATTTCTTATAGGTCTAGAAAAAGGCAACATTGTTGAGTTGTGTTTCACACATAGTAGAATGAAAATACTCTTTTATAATTTTTAATACTGAAAAGATCTCTTCGGCAGATGCTGTAGTCACTAATGATGGGGAATAGATCTCTAATAATGCTTTGATACTTTGGTAAAACATTTCATTACACTTATTCAGTGATGCAATCATAGTTTTTGAAATTCCAATCATTTTTCGTCTTATAAGTATCAAAAGTTAATTGACTTGAGAATAAAGTATGAATTGTCTTTTAAGGTTATACATTAACCCTAGTACGACCAAGCTCGGTCATTTTTGACCCATTCTTTAGAACTCCTCCTCGAAAAACGAATTTCGCACCAAGTTAAATGAAACCAGCTGATATTTTCAGGGTATGTTGGAGCTGTAATGGAGAAGCTACGGTAAAATTTTCAGTTCTATATTATGACATTTAAAGGAGATACTACATAAACAACGGTCAAATATAGCTCATTTGGCAATCCAAATCTCTCTTTTGTTGCTTATACAATATATTGAATATCTTTTTTGTTCGAAAGAATATGTTGAGATGCAAGGCATGACGAAGTCCTTGTTTTAAATTAAGACGAGCTCAAGCATGTTCTGCATTCTGACATGCTCTGTCGATGAAAAAACAATTTAATATATTGTATAAGCAACAAAAGAGAGATTTGGATTGCCAAATGAGCTATATTTGACCGTTGTTTAGGTAGTATCTTCTTTAAATGTCATAATATAGAACTGAAAATTTTACCATAGCCTCTCCATTACAGCTCCAACATATCCTGAAAATATCAGCTGGTTCCATTTAACTTGGCGCGAAATTCGTTTTTCGAGGAGGAGTTCTAAAGGATGGGTCAAAAATGACCCAGCTTGGTCGTACTAGGGTTAAACAAATTCTGGGAAAATATTTTTCCTACCACAAATCACCTGTGGTCCTCCACGGCTATAATTTATGAGAGCTTTTTCTCGTGGTCAGTTTTTCCAAGGAAAAAGGTTTTCCTATAACCTGTTTAATCCGATGTAATTGTTTACGCTGATTTCGAATACAATACTCATTTTGATTCATTTTCGTGTCTTATCAATGAAAATCGTTAAAAACTTTCAGTTTTCATTGAAAAACCATTAAAAATAACCCCAATCAAGAAACTTGTGACCTTTATTTAGCTTCGAAGGCCAACTTTTTTCTTTGATATTTTATTACCATTTTGTAGAGAATTGAAAGCGGTATAACATATCCAAAACTCAGCTTGGTCCCATTTGGTTTAAATAAATGATCGCGAATATACTAAAAAAAATCGACCATTATGAGGCCATAAATTGAGACTCTTTACACTCTTGTTAGTCTGTGGAGTCCCAATAGATAAATGATATATGATAATTCAAATAGCTCATTTTATTCAGCTTTCAATGCTCTATCTTTTGGTATATGTTACGAAAAAAAACTCTCTGGCTTGTTAGAGTATAAGCTCACTAGACATTGGTAGAACAATTTATGGCCATTTTTAAGATGATGGATCGATAGTGCTTAAAAGTCGGTACTGGCTAACTTTTCAATGCAACGTCCAAATGAGTAAACAATTTGGATCTTGTGGTTTCAGACTACGCTCTTTCGAGTGCAGATAAAAGATCGAAAATTAAAATTTTGACCAGTGCCTCGTATATAGAGATGTTCCTCGATCCCTTCACGAACCGTCTCTTAAAAAAAGAATAAATTTATTCTTATTCACTTGGTTATGTAACTTTAATAGATTTTCCAGAAGACCATGCCTCACTTTTTGTAGTAGCCTTTGATGGATATTCAAATCGCTCGTCATCTACTTCTTTTATTGTTTTTTTTTCTACCCACTAGTCAGGCCAAAATCAACAGACAAAATGGACTAGACTTAGCTGTTTTGAAACAACCAATAATGACACGATACATGGTCATTTCATATTCGTCAGGTCGCCTGTGTCTACGTATGTTTTGCTTAAATTGATTCGCAGTTATCATCATGCTTTTTTATTAAAACATGTACAATTTATATAATCCATGTATACGTTGGATAGTTAGGAGATAAAACTAAATAGACCAAGTGTTATATTGAAAAATAAAGAAAAATAATCAAACTTTGATTGTACTCTTCATTTACCTTATACAGTCTTCTGCTTCTAACTATAAGTGACAAAAAAACGCAATGTATTTAGAATTCTTATCGAACGAAATTCTACTTTATTTATTCGATTACTTTAATGATACAGATCTGTTTCATGCATTTTATGGTCTCAATATTCATTTCAACTTACTTCTTTACAAACAATGTCGATTCTATCGCTTTAATTTTGACTCTACGTCAAAACGTACTTTCGATCTGATATGTCAACAACATTTGCCATTGATTGCTGATCGAATCATTGCTCTTCAAATATATAATTACGAGACCATAACACAATGTGATTTATTTGTTTCTTATATACCATCATTCCATCAATTGACTTGCTTACGATCATTAACAATAGTTAAACTTCGTTCATACAAAGTATTTATAGAACTCTTAAACAAATGTCATCAACTCGATAATCTTAATTGTTTAAATGTTAACCATTGCCATTTTCCAACAGAGGAAGCTGATTTTTCATTGATTATTGACAAGATTTGGAGTTTATCTAAACTTACTGACTGTCATTTTCGCAACATTTTTACAAGCCCATACTATTTTAGGGCACCGACAATTATCTCGACATCAATGGAACATGTAACAATATTTCATAGTGAACTTTCATCCGATAAAATAAAACGATTGTTTAATTATACACCTCGTTTGAAACGTCTTTCGGTGAAAGTTATGAATTTGCCCAACAATAATTATATAACATCTTCACATCCAAAACTAATTCAATTAAATATGCACTTTCCTTACAGTATAAGCATTTCGACAATACCAGATTTCTTGAAAAGTATGCCTAATTTACGTCATTTGGAGATCAACCTAAGACATAATCTAATCAATGGTCATCAATGGGAACATGTCATTCGTAATTACTTACCGAAACTCAAAACATTCCGATTAGAAATGAGATGTGTTCCTCGTGGCAATCAAATTATACAAGAACAAGCTGACAACTTATTTGATTCATTTCGAAATTCATTTTGGATTGATGAAAAACAATGGTTTGTCCGATGTTTTGTAGGAAAAGGTGTCATTTCTCTTAACACTCTCTCTAACAAGCCTGATGAATACGAAGAAATTATTTCAGGTCTACATAAATACACATGTTCAGATGATGATTATCGAAAGTATTATAGTTGCATGACTACAATCGATGATATCACATTTTTCAATCATCCAATTCCATCTAACATTCGTCTATCGAATATCACATACCTTTGTATAAAACTTCCCGTCAATGCTCAATTTTGGTCAATTGTTCCAAATTTAAACAAGCTAAAGACACTTGTTCTATCATCCTATGATGATACTATGGAATCAGAATTACAAGCTATATTAGATCGAGCACCTTACCTAACTATACTGACTATTCATCAAGATGCATCATTATCTATACAAATGTCATTATTCAAATATACAAATCCATCCATTCGTGAACTTGATTTAACAAATTATGTTCATTATTTCAATGAAAAAGAGTGTCTTCTATTAAGTCATTCATCATTAGGTATTCAATGTGAAGTACTTTCTATTCGAATTAATAATCGTGAAAATATCATTACTCTTGTCAAAAATATGATCAATCTTCGAATATTACGAATTTATCGAAGTGATGAAGAGGATTCAGATCATATATATTTAAAGAGTAACAATGATCGGCCATTTCTTGAGGGAGACAACATAAATTCTAATGAACTTATTCAATGGTTAAAAGATCAATTGCCATCAACGTGTGTAGTTGTTAAGGATTTACATTATGTTCACAATATTTTAATATGGATCTAAAAATTAGACTAATTTAATAATCATCATTTTTTTATTTTTCATTTAATTGACGATTTATACTGTACCATATCATTTATATTAGCTATTGCACCACATTTATTGATACTAAAAACATCTTGAAAAGAATAAGAGTATTTCTCATTTTATCAATGGTATTCAAATTTTGTCAAGTAGTTAATAATCTTGGCATGGCGGTAGGTGGGTGTGAGTGTGAGTAAAGGAAAGATCTATACTTACACCCACACCCACACCCTTTTTTTCTGATGTAAATAAATATAAATTAAAATCATTTATTGTCACAAGACAATGTCAATCAGTTATTTTAAATGTAATTTCATTTATACAACATGATTTCGATTCTCAATCAATAAATATAGACGATTGTGATTGCTCACAATCAGAATAATCAATTTACTTTCACAAAGCCACTAATCATATTAAAACACATTCTATGTTCGTTTGCGATTAGAATTTCAATCGATTTTCATTTATCTATCATATAGTTTTAATTGTTCGTTTTACTATAATTGCATGTAAACCAATTGTTTTAGATATCATGTATGCCAATGAATTTCGTTTTAATAGATGTTTGTTTTTCATGTCATAATCGAATAATATAAAAGAAGTGTTGTTGTGTATATCATATTTGTGTCGCCCAACACTATGTTTTTGTTTGTATGAAATGCTAACTTAGGCAGTTTAAAAAAAAGATGAAAAGATCAAGCCTAGACATGTCTCCATCGTACATTTTATGTTTACATGAAGTAAGTTCACATGGTACGCGTATTGTGTTCTGTTCTTTTTTTTGCTCTCTTCATCGTTATTTGTTACACTTAGGAAGCATGTCTAAACTGAAGGAATAGGAGAATGTATCGGTAATGATATCATCTTTTTTTCTCTTTCTTTTTCTTCATTGATCAGTCCTCCGCTTGTATATATCTCCTGTATTGTATGTGAAATATTTACATTCTAAAGATATGAATTAGCTAATAATCATCATCGGCAATGGTAGAAGTAAAGCTATTTTTCCATTTTATCCTATATAAATGAAAAAGGAATTTTTTTCTGCGATTCCCTTATTCTACTTTAATCAGAAGAGAACGAAAAGAAGAAAAAAAAGACAGATATATAGTAACATTATTTCTTCAATTTGTTATTTTTCTTTAAGACAATCTATATAAGAAGATAACAAGTTTGATAAACAAATAAAATTACAAAATGTCAGCCACGAATCAAGGGTATGACCAATTCTTACAATTCGAATTCGCCTCCACAAATGCGTGCAATTGAACTTTCAATACTGTCCATTCAACGAGCGATTGAAGTTCTCGATCTTTCTTCTTTACCATCGACGCAACCATTAATTATTGCTGATTTTGATTTATCACATGGTTTTAATTCAATGTATGCTATGAAACGACGATTAGTTCTTGTCATTAATAATAATTTACCAACGAATAATTGAACAATACTTTTCGATCTACTCAATAAAGACACTAATTATAAATGGTTGATCATTTTATGAACAATGTCTTCCATCAAATTCTCTATCTATCGGCTACTCTTCTGCATCACTGCAATGGATGTCATGTAAACCATGCAATATATCGAATCATTGTGTCTCATTATTTTGTTCAAATGATGAATATGATAAATTTAAACGACAAGATCATCTTGATTATTCAAGATTTTTGGAATATCGTTCAAATGAACCTATTCCTGGTGAGATGTACTTATTCTTTATTTTCCTTGTTTAAATGATAAAAGATTATTTAGTTTTAAAATTCTTTTTCAACTTTTATACACATGTGCTATTTTATTACCGATTACACAACAAGAATTACTCGATTATACTCATCCATTGTATTACCATACGTATGAAAAATACATTAATTATGACATTTACTCGATTTCAACAAGGAGACTTAACATTGGATGTATTTGTAAAAGACCAAACTCAATTTTTGTGTAGTTGGGCTAAACCATCATTACGAGAAACATTAGAAAGGAATAATCATCGTTTAAAAGAAGAAGTCGAAACATTATTAGATCAATTTTGGAATTTATACGAATGAGAAGTAAAAGAACTTTCAAATCAATTCGATTTGTGTTGCTTTTATGCCTATTTAATATTGAAAAAAGATTTGATATGATTACATATTAAGAAAAGAAATTAGGGTATATGGTCAAATGTTACAAAATTTTATTTTATTTTTTACATTGTAACATCTATATCTGCTCAGTACTGACTTTTTCCTTAGCTATTCTAAAAATGATGACCGTTATGGAATTTCAAAAAATGGAATCTTTTTTGAGCATTTTACTATGAATCGAAATGACATATAAATAACCATCTTACGTACACTACAAGCTATTATAATATTACATTGTTTACTATAACAACTATCATTGCATAGAATAAAAAAAAAACTAAAAACACTGTTCGTTACAGAATTTCATCTTTTTCATGTTTCAAAGTCGAAGGTTTGAGAATCTGAAATTTTTTAACTATCATGATAAAAATATATCATTTCCCTAATTTACAAGTAGTACAAAAATAGTTTTATTCTCACAACGAATGCATATTGGAATTAGTGATTATCTTCCAGAAAAAAAAAATACAATTTAACAAGATTTAAAAGCATACAAATTTATTTTATATATATATGTGATGAAAGAAGAATGGGGACTATATCACTCATTACTAAGGTATCTCACAACTTGCAACATGTTCGTTAATTCGTCGATTGCAGAGTTCACTTTTGTAATTTCAAACATTCGAATGCAAAGGTGACCGTTGGCTGGTCATGCTCATTACTAAGCAAACGCAAACTTCTTTAATGCATGATCACTCAAATTTTCTTATATGACTATATACTATCAATAATGAAAGAATGAAGAAACATGAAAAGACTTCAATAAAAAATATGGGCGCCTATGACTCGTTCGTCTATAGGAAAATTTCTTTTTCTACAGATATTTTTCTATTTTAGTTCGTAAATCTATATGTCTATATTCCAATGTGTTACTTACTCTCACTATTTTGAGTTTTATTAAAAGTTTGCTTATATGTTCTCAAAAGAATAATGAGTTTTTAGTTGAGAGTATCGTAGATTTGATCTTCGATAATAAGACTTTTTGTCATTTATATATTTAAAAGTTTTCTAATTAGAATTATGTGTTCACCGATAATTGAATGACATATATATATGACTATTGCTTATAATCATATGAAAAGGTGAGTTTTATAAAATCGTTCAAAAACAGTTGTTCTCTTCTCATTGAAAATTCTTTAATAACGTATATCAAAGAGTGAACAAGTTCGATGCATTCCGAAAAACATAGCAGACGAATAATCGATGATTCATTCAATATATATTCTATTTTTGTAGGAAACAAAAAACAAAATCATCATATATATATATATTCGAATTCTTTCTTCTATATCATTTAGAATTTTCCAAATAGACACATGGATCATATGAAACGCAAATTAAGTTTTAATGAATTATCTGAAGAAAATACAAAGAAATTACGAAGTAAAGTTATTATTCCACAAGTAACATAAAAACTTTTTTTCTATTATCATATAGATGAGTTGTTAGATGAATTAATAATTTCTTCTATTGAAAGTTTATCGAATGAATTATTCTATGAAATGTTCGATTATCTGGATGGTATTGAAATATATCAAGCATTTTCAAATCTTAATTATCGTTTTCAACAACTTCTTACATCTTCATCTATTCTATTTAAAATTGATCTTAATCATATAACATCGAAAGAAATATTTATGATTAATTATAAACAAATTAAACATCAAATATATTCAATTTATTTTCAATACCCAGTCAATATTAATCAATTATTAATATCGTTTACTATCGATTCTTCATTTAATCGTCTTGAATCACTTGTTATTGAAGATATTCAATCAGATAAACTTATTTCATTTCTTATTAATTTAAATTCGTTACCACAACTTTTCTCATTAAATATCAGAACAATACATACAATTGAAGATCTAAATAATATTTATCGATTAATTTTTGCATTACCTAAATTAAAATATAACAAACTCTATTTATATGGAAATGAATGTTCAATTTCAATTCCAATGGCTATTGAAAAACAATTTAGTACTATTGAATATCTTCATATTGCTCATTGGTATACATTCGATGAACTTTTTGCTTTAATTTCTTATACACCACAACTTCGTCATCTGAATCTTTCACATGCAAATCAAAATGATTCAGCTATTGAAACCATGTTACCATTTACTTTTGATAATTTGACATATATTAAGATGTATACAAACTATATTAACTTTGATGAATTTGAAATATTTATTAAAAATATATATTCGAAATTAAAAGTTTTATATGTTACTTTTTTATATCAAGATATAACTTTTCTTTATGCTTATCGATGGGAACAATTAATTTTACGATATTTATCTCAATTAGAAAAATTTTCTTTAAAATATTATGAATATAAATATTCAATATATTCTGGAGAACGAAATCAATTCATTTCATCATTTTGGATTGAACGAAAATTGATATTTAATGTTGAAATTAATGAAAATAATATTCTTTATTTAGTTTGTCCATACAAGTACATTGCAGAAGATTCTTTTATATGCATATAGATTGTTTGTTTGTTTTTTTTTTCAGAAAAAAATGGTATGAATATAATAATTCTACTGTTGAATATTTAACATCTACTCAATTGACTATCAAATACGTCTTTTATTATGAAGCTGCTAACGACCTATTTATCTATACTAAACGTATTTTAAATATAGTACAAATTTATCATTTGGATATTGAACAAAAAATTTCTATTGGTAGATTAATGCAAATTATACATTTATTACCAGATCTTATTACATTAAAAATGAATTCTTTAACATGTCATCAATCAAGAATAAATAAAGAATTTCCTACATGTTCATTAGAACATGCAAGTAAAATTAAAAAAGTTTATTTGGAAAAGACACAAGCGATTCAAGAAATTTATTTTCTTCTTAATATTTGTCCACATATGGAATTTCTTAATATCGAATCTATTAAGAGTATGACTATTGAATTATTTGTACGAAATATTTTAAATAAAATTAATAAAGATCATCATAAAGATCTTCGTTTATTATGTATTTATGTTTCAAAAGCAGATGATAATATGATTAAAAGTTTAAACAAAATGATTGATAATGAAAAAATTTTATCGAATTACACAATTCATCATGAACTTGATAATATCTATTTACAATGGAAATGATTTTTATTTTGTTGACGTTTTTTTATATATATAATATCTTCTCGTTTTTATTGTTAATAATATGTACAATATGTTTAGAAAAAGATTTTAATGCTGAACCAAATAAATATGGATAATGATTCATTGGATATTTTCTGTATAGAAGAGAAATAAAGAATAGGACATGATCGCAGCTTCCTAATTGTGGGCAAAATTTAAGGCAATTGGTGGAAAATGACTGCTTTTTGGAATGATTGAAATTCTATTATCTCAGTTTTTTTACTGTTTCCAAATTACGGTCACTCGTTCGTTACGTAGTTATTGCGAAATTGAAGCATGACTTGTGTGTGACTGATGAATATAAAATATGAGAAAGATAATAATAACATCTCATTTGATACAATAGATACTAAGTTTACGTGGTCTTTCTTTGAGGTTAAAGTTTCAGATTAGTTTATTGAGTTTTTCTTTTGAAAAGTCCAGAAATATGAACTAAAATTTTCACAAAACAGCAGTAGATAAACATTTAGGCTCTCTAATGCACGAAAACGGAAAATGACTGCAAACCTCTATATGCCACAAGATAGAGCGTTTGACGCTCTACAAAACCTACTAGATCACAATTCACCCAAATTCGGAAGGCGTTTTTTATTATAAGATAAAGTTTGTGTTGCAGTGAACTTTTTGTAGTTCAATTAAAAATTTTTCTTAAAAAATGGAAACATTTTGAATCATTTATGATTCGATAGAGCTGAGTATGGGCTATCAGAATATATATAGAATGTTTCAATTTGTTCTTGAAATAAAAGAGAAAATGTTCTCGCAAAAATGAGAACTTTTCACTTTAACCATGATTTTCCGGAATTTTTGAAAAATGTATTTTGCCAATTTCAACCCTAATTCATAATCAAACCCATAATAATTTATTACCAAAATGATCAGCTCATTGAGCTCTACAAACCCTGAAAATTTCAGCCAATTCTGAGAAAGTCGATGTAAACGTGGTACGTTTCCCATGGATTTACTCTATATCTCTTGAGATAAAAAAGTAGATACGTTTACAAAATAAGGATCGAGAGGGCTCGAGACCTCTGGAATTCATGTGATCCTAAATTTTATTATTTTTAAACTAGAACTTGTAAATATAGTTTTCTGTATGCGGTTTTTGACGCTGAGTCCGAATAAAATAGTTTCGAGTTTTTAAAATTGATTAAAACTGAATTATTCTGTTAGAAACACTGTGAAAAACAAAAACTAGTCCCTTCTGTAAGAACAGACACTCTTTCAGTTTTTCAGGTAAAAATTTGTATTAATGAGATTAAAACCCTAAGTATTCTTGGTCAGGTCTCAAAGCCCTATCGAATGGTGTATAGATAAGCCAAAAATAAAACGGTGTGGAAACTTTGACTTTGGCGCACCTTACATGTATTTTTTTCGTTCTTTTTTTCCATTTAGTTTACTTTCGATTATATTAATATTTTATTTGATTATGCTATATTTTTTATTTTATTTTAATATGATTTTTATGATATGTATTTTTATTCTATTACATTTTTGTATTTTGTTATATTGTTTTCATTTTATTTTACTTTGTATTTTATTTTATTATGTTACTTTTTTAATGTTATTATAGGTCCGCATTTTATTTTATTATGTTATAAGTTTTTATTTTATTATAGGTTGATATTTTTTTATTTTATTATAGGCATATATTGTTTTTATTTTATTATAGGCATATATTGTTTTTATTTTATTATAGGTTTATATTTTTTTTATTTTATTATATTTTTTGTTTTATATTTTTTTATTCTATTATGTTCTTTTAGTTTTTACATGTATTTTTTTCATATTATTGTGTTTTTTTTTATGTTTTTAAATTTTACATTAAATAAAAAGCTAAAATGAACTGAATGTAGACTATCATCAGACAGGTCAATGTATTTGAGGGAGAAAGTAAGGCAGGGGTGGAGTCAGAAAAGCTCTAATATTCAGATGAGTCCAACAGAATTTTGTCGGATTCTGTGGGTATCCGACATTTTCTGACTCTCGGTTTAACTGTCGGAAATCGCCAGAATCCTTGGTATCGGAATCCGGTCGGAAGTTGTCGGATGTCGGATTTGACGATTTCCGACAGGGATCCTGTTGGAAGTTGCCGGAATTTGTCGGATTAGGCCAGATTTCCGACAGGATCCGACGGGAGCCAGGATTTGGATTACTCGACCTGGGTAACGTATGTTGCTAGAAATCCTGAAACTTCAAAAAAATTTGGTCATGATTTTTCATCCTATTGAAAGCGGATATCAGGTTCAAAAATATTTAGTACCAACGCATCTGATTGATTGATTGTCGCTTTCTATCCTGTTCGAATAAAAATTTATTAATAGTTCGTATTAGAATAACTAATTTTCAGTTTTCTTTTGAAACTTTATTTAATATGTTTAATTTATGAATAATAGTGATCGATGATAAATATTGATGATTATTCATTCTTAATAGTAAGCCTGTGTTTTTCTATGCGAAGATTTAGTTGTTCGAATGCAGAGACCAAACAAAGCAATAAAACTTGTTTGATTCGTTAAACTCTATATTCATCAGATAAATTTACTCTTGAATTCTACAATAATTGCATAAGTATTTAGTGAACGAATATAATATTTCTGAAATGTGAAATCAGAATTTATTCATTTTGTACTAAGCTCTACTGAATATGCAAGGCTATAGACGAATAAAATAAAAAACCAAACTTGTTATTTATAAGGCAAATCTATGCACATAGCTTTTTTGGAAATATTCGATGGATCTTTCTTACTGTATATGATTCCTTGTGATAGATGATAAGCTTCTGGATGATGTTGAAAATCTTAAAGACTCTGTATATGTTCTATTATGGTGCCCTTCTCTCTTTATATGAGGTAACGAAAAAGAAAACGTGTTCCTATTGGCACAAGATTATTTTCCTCACAAAAATAGATGCAGATCGAATGAAGTAATCGAAGTAAGACAATTTATTGAAAACTAGAAGAATTTTCGAAACAAAAGAATATCATAGATATATCATTAATCTTAAGAGAAGAAATTTATCTGATAATCTCAGTAAACTTCAATAAATTGAACCAATAGAAAATAGAACTCTTTCTATTTCCACATTTGATAAAACAAAATCGTTAACTTTAATAAATTCAATTTTCAATAATCATATGAATAAATTTTTCGAATAAGACGAATTCATGTGAAAGTACACTTCATTCAGATTTTCTATTTAGTCGAAAAAAATCTCACGATTTCTCTTTTGCTACTAATCCAATATCAATGAATCATATTTAAGATATAGTGTATTTTGTTGTGATATTGGTTGTGCTACAGATTGTCTATCGATGATAAAGAAGAAATAAAAGCAGTTCATTATTTGGAAAAATTAATTGTCTCAACCTAAATCTGGCTTAA
>CAJNOP010001996.1:0-20978 GCA_905250075.1 Rotaria sp. Silwood1 | reverse complement strand
AAGTCAGTTCAATCATCTTATCTTGTGTACAAACAAGATCTACACTTGAAAAAAGTAGCGGCTGAACGTCTTGAAAAAGAAAATAAAGAAAATTTGAAAGAAGCTGAAATTTATAAAGAAATACTAAATGAAGAAGATGAATTATTATTGAAACAAAAAACTTTACAACATGAACTTAATGATGCCACCTCAATAATTGCTGATGCTAGTGAACGTTTACAACTTGCTTTAAAGAAAAAAGATAGCATTGAGATAGATAGATCAACTATCTTAATCCATGGTGGTAATACAAAAAGCAAAGAGATTAATGAGCAGTTATCAAAAGTAACAGAAGAACTAATTAAAATTCAGAAAAAACGAAAAAGTAAATTTTCTCAACAACAACAAAAACGACAAAAAACCTTAACCGATGCATCTATCATTTTAAATTAAAAGTGGTATCATTTTTTAATATGTATATATTTTGTTTATATAGTTTTGAAGCTGAGGTGCTACAGTAGTATTGATAAAAGATATCGTTTGTTTTCTATAAACCAAAAAGCTTTTTTTGATCTTTATTTAATTTAACTTTGTAACATTTATATTACATTTATGTGTAAAATAGCTAAAAATAAATTGAACAAATTGTTATTTTTATTGTTGAAAAAAATTTTCATGCCATTGATTTTCACAACTTGACGATACTTTTTTATTTAGCTCATATAGGATGAATGTAGAATAAGAATCTCATTATAATCTATGATGTTGCTGTAGTTTTTCTAGGCGTCAAAAATTTTTGTAGTGAAAATTAACGTCCTATATATTTCCTATATAGTTGAAGGCAGCCCTATAAATTTTTGGCCTATAAATTCCTATATATTTCTATATTTTTTCAGAAAGCCGCTGCGAAGCCAGTTCATAAGAATAGATAACAAAAACTCAGTATAGCCTAAAGAATTTTGTTTTGTATAAATAATCACACGAATGGATGTAGGCGTTACCTGTACAAGATCTACATAGGAATGTCGAATAATTCTTCTCATAAGTTGTTTACGCAAGTCTTTCACGTTAAAAATCAAGGTACTAAGACAGATTCAACAAGAATAATAGTAAAATTTAATGTCCTACGGATAGCACAGCGACAGAAAGATGCTAGATAGTCGCGAGATGAAATTACTTTTTTTAATCATTACTAAAAACGCTAAATTGAACAAACTAATTTTTCTGAAAGGCAATTTTCTAATGGATGCACGCTGTGATGAAATAAAAAAGTAACGATATGATAAGGCGTAATTATTTCTCTTCATGCTACCGTAGAGAAAATTTTCATCTCGTTCTATTGAATACTATTACGGCAGTAGAGAAATACCTAAGATTATACACTTCCAATTAATACAACTCCCATATCTATCAATTAACATAGAACTATAAATGATACATTTGATTTTTTTTCAAAATTCATAATATAGATCTTTACTAATGCACACAAGAAAATAGTAGAGTAAAGAAAGAGTGATAACAAGTCTTGAGACCTTTTAGAAGAATTATTTTTCTTTACTTAAAAAAATTAAAAAATGGCAAAACTTTGTCATCTAGTCTTGTATGAGTAGGCAAACACTTCTTCAAATGTTTACGTCTCTATCTCAATTAATAACAGAGACATATAAGCCAATACTGTATAAAGATTTTTTACGTATGTACCAGAATATAAAATGCATAGAAATTTATATGAAAATGGAGAGAAAAATAGAAAAGTATAACCAGAGAATAGAGGTATAATTGAGAAGCTATGCGGAATTGATTTATGTCTAAACGTTACTTTGATGTCTTCACTATATATTTAGAATCTCTTCAATAATGATAATTTGTTGCTAGATTGATGAATATTATTCATCATTCGTTTTTTTTATTAGTATGTGTATGTACCACTTGCCGAGTTTTCTCTCAACAATCTATCTTTTGACGTTCCAGCAAAGCAGTATGATTTAAAGAAAGAACAATGGAGAAGTTCAAAGCAGCAATAAAAATTGAAACTGCTAAAAGCTATTCAAAAGTCATAAAAAATAAATGAGAAACAATGTCCGTTAGTTCAGAGGGTGTGGGTATGAGTGTCGATGTTCTATTCATCTCTTTCAACAGCCGCACTCCACACCCATCCACACCCTTGAAACAAACAGTTTTTTTTTATGAGAACTCTTTTGTACTGGATGTCCAGGAGAGGAGGAAAGAATCTTCGAAATGTAGCAAACCTGAACAGGAGGAAGGGAAGGGTCAAAAAATGCGATTTTTACCTGGAAGTCCTTAATCGATGGCTCCTAATACTCTGATAAAGTTAATAGACATTCGAATTTCTCTGGAAAGATTCTCAATGACTGACGTACAATTTCATGCTCATTGAGATGAAAAATTGCAATGTTACAATAATAAAGCACTGATCTGAAAAGGAAAAGCATTTAATAATAAGATTAAAATTCATTTATCCAGATAATACTAGGCCAAGCAACATCGACTTTGTCTTGAATAAACTTCTCAACTAAATTAATTTACTTAAAGCCATTCTTTCAGATTAAGCGGCTTTTTCGATTACAACGTCCTAGCATGTAATTACTAAATGAGTTGCTAATGTTAGCATCTTGCAGAATGCTCGTTTTTACTGTTGTTTCTAATTCAAAACACGTTAAATACTCATAAGAGATTCAAATATTTCTAAAATGAAAATAGAAATTTGACAAACTTATTTTATACACATCGTAAACTTTGAACTATTTCATTTCAGTGGTGAATCTAGAAAATTTTTAATGTGAATCCATTTGCTGAAGATGGTGTTGGTTATGATCAAATAACATGTTTTGCAATCCAGAAATGCTAATCTCAGATCAGTTTTAGGCCTCTTCTATTAAAAAGCTATATTGGACTGGGAGCGATCGCCTTCAGCACCCTCTCTACATCTGCTACTGTTGTTTTCAAAAGAAAAAAACTCATTTGTCAGTAGCGACTTGTTTTCTTCGTACCTATTTTCAAAATGGAAGTAAGTCAATCAGGTTCACTTCAGTGATAATCATCTTTTTTTAATTATGTGAAAGGAAGAAAAAAAAAGTTAATCTTTTTGGCTTAATTCTCATTGCTTAATATAATGTGAAGAATCACTAGGAGTCGTGAAATGAGCTTAACAAATATCAATTTTTATTTTGAGAATAGTCATGTCTCCTATGGATGTTGAAGAAAGGTTTGCTGATATAGATCGAAACTTTTGAAAGGGTATCCAGGTGAGTATTAAATCACTTCAAAGTTCATCACTATTTGTTTAGGATGAATTTTGTTCAATATCCTTCCGTCTATGAATTTTAGATGAGAGAAATATTGGATCTATAAGTGTGAAAGATTTATTTTGAAGAGATAAAGTAATAGATTGATTACTTAAAAATAAATAAGCAATGTCGGACCCAGTTGCTCAAATCATCGGATTTTATGATTACATATTCACTTTTCCATTTGGTTTTATTGGTCATACATGTAGTCTATTGACATTTTCATCTAAAACTCTTCGCACTACTTCAACTGGATTGCTTTTTATATTTCTGGCTCTTTCTGACATGTTGTATCAATTTATGTCTATTTATGATTTTATTACACAGGTTTTGCTACTGAAAATTAATAGAAATGCTAGTGTATGCCGTTTTCGTACATTCATTATTAATTTTTCGACAGTGACATCGGCTTGGATTCTTCTATTAATTAGTATGGATCGATTCATACGTGCATGTTTTCCATATCGACAAGCACAAATTTGTACACAAAAAATAGCCTTTGTGTCAGTTGCTATCATTATTATATGTTCAATTGCATTTAATTCTCATGTTCTTCAATCAGAATTCTCATTTTTGTTGCCCACAGTCATAATTTGTGGTGTACCTCGTAACCCTCCAAGATCTTATTCAATCTTCTATTTTGAACAATGGCCTATAGTTCAATTATTATTTACTTACTTTATTCCAAGTTGTCTTATGATTGTTTCTTTAGTTTCAATTCAGTCAAAGTTACGCATGCAACAAAATCGAGTTCGAGTATCGACAAGAAAAGAAAGAATGCAAAGACAAATATTAATCTTAATGATTTCAAGTACTATATGGTTTTCTGTTTGCACAATACCTTATTCTATTTATCGTGTTGTTTTTTTCAAGGTTGGGTTTAATTCAAATAGATTGAGAGAATTAGCAATATTGACTGCATTTTTACATATGAATTATTGTTATAATTTTTATATTTATTGTTTAACATCAACACTTTTTCGAGACAAATTTATTGAACAAGTCAAAAAATTTATTTGGTATTTGAAAGGGCAAAGACAATCAAGGAATATAGTACTTCCTTTTTCAACAACACCTAGAACATATCATTAAAAGGAACTTAGAATATTTCAAATTTATTAAAAAAAAAAAACTTCACTTACTCATTCTGTTTTTAATCATGATTTGATGTTGTAATTATCTTTTTTCTCTTAAATAAACTCACAAATCCTAACCTTGACAACATCGTTCTATATTTCATTGAACACAAAATAGATCTTTACTAATTTGAATTATCTTGTATATCTTCATCACAAGATTCTTCCATTAATTACTTTGATGATAAAGAACAAATAGGTTTAAAAAAAATCTGTTGCCGTAAAACTTATAAGATTAATAGAGGATATGAGTGTGATTGATCCTTCCCTCTTCATCCACACTGACATCCTCAATAGAAAAGTTATAGCTGAAATAAAAAGTTATGTAGAGGAAGAAAATAATTCGGAATATATGATATTTTGGCCTCATAATTAAAATAAATCATTCTGGTGGAATAATACTTTTAAAAATGCAAATATTTTTAAAGACGTTTATTTCTTCAGAATGTTAACTGTAGTTCATCCAGAATGAACAAACTGATAATATCTGTGAAGGAACAATTAAGAAAACGTCTCGCGTCATCCTTCTGATAACTCAGAAATTACTTGATCCTTTATCTCTCACCAAGATTTTCGAAGATCTATAAGCAAACTCGGCATTAATATGAAAGTTATTCTGAATTAGTGTGCACAAAGTACAAAAAGGAGAACGTAATGTTGTATGTGGGTGTGGGTGCGGCTATGCATCAATGAAAGACATCCACGGACACACGTCACACCCATTCCCACACCCACATTTATGTGATACAAGTGAATTAGGGTGTGAATGTTCGCAAAAATTTTAGCAATTTGAAAGCATTTTATTTAACAAGAACTCGCTTAAAGTAGCCCCGATTAAGTTGGTATGGATTTCTTCTTATGTTTTGAGAGTTTTTGAACAATATGGAAATTGAAGCATTAGGTGTGAATAAATACAAGGAATTCAGGATCTATGAAAGTGTTCATGAGCTTTTTCTTTCTCTTCTATCAACCTCTAATATTGCTACAATTGTATTTAGTTCGCTGTTCAATCAAGGAATATATTTTGTTTCTCATTGTATTGGAAACCACTATTTCGGAAATAGTTTAGTTCACAATTTATCTCATGTAATTTAACAGACGAAATGACAATCTCTCATACGTAAAGCCAATTTCAAGGTACCAATAAAATGATTTAAAAAAAGATAAAATGTATTCGAATGCCTGAAATAATTTTACAACATGTTGTAGTCTACGAACTTTTGAGAGAAACTTTTTCAGAGCGAGAATTTTGATCGAACAGAAAACATGTAAAACAATGTTGCCTAAAAATTTTCTCATATTCGAGAACATTAGATAAAGCATTTCAGAAAACCAATTGGTTTAACTTTAAAGTATGACATAAATTAGTTCACTAAAAATGAAAATATAGGAAATTTAGTTGGGTGTTGGTGTGGGTCTGTGGCTGTGGCCGTGGATCCAGTTCTTCTCTCAATCCACACCCATACAATATGTTGTCGCAACTCTGATGGAAAATGGACAATAAAATGCCTAGTAAAAGAAAATTCTGTCGTAATTTCATACGAATTTCGACAATTGTAGAAATTCGACCACACTGTCCAAATTGTAGTAGAATTTCGACATGTTTTAAAATTCTACTACAGTTTCGACATTGTCAAAACTCAGTTGGCGAAATTGTTTTTGTCGAAATTCCATAGAACCGCACCCACATCCAAAGACTGAACCTATGATTGATTATATCGGTTAAACAGGAAAAATGCATTGTCACACATGTTATTTCTTGAAGTACATATGATATGCATATATCATATTAAACTTAACAGATTCATTGAAACTGCTTCGACAAAGTTAAACAAACAGAAAGAAACAGTTCGAGTTATTCACATTTCTATTATTATTTCTAAACTATGGTTTTTTTCTAGTTGATTTTCAATAGAAAAACTCGGAAAATCTTCGATATTATGACACTACGAATCATATTTTCGTATTCGATAGAAAATGAAAAAAAAGTCGACTATCGAATCCAACCATCGTATTCTGGTTTGGACATGAATCAAATCCGAACAGTGTTGCTTTAAATGTGCTATTTCAACTCAACAAACTGTTTAGGTTTTGACAGAATTTCGTTTTTCTTAAGTCTTACCCACATATTCAACTTTTTCTTTGAATAGAAATACAAGCAAAACATTTTTCTTATGTTTCACATGCTTATGTAACAAACTCAATTTATTTATTATATTCAAGTACTCAATAAAAATTACAGTAGCCTCTAGTATTCATACGTTGATGATGCATTTTTGTGCTTTTGGGTACGTATGCTAATGTTCTCTTTACCAACATGTACATCCAAATCAATGCTGATTCGTCAAAAAGCTCACTTATAAAACCACCTTTTGAAAGTATATAGAGAACAATTATAGGAAAAACTCGTTAAAAAAACATTATATAATTACTAACTTCAAGTTTATATTAATTAGTAGAGATCTATCTGATAATGAAAACTATCATACTGATAACTTGTGATATCTAGTGAATTGTTATCCAAATCATAAATTTCGAATTAAACGAAACAAGTTAACAGCGACAAAGCACGAAGCTAGCTTTTGCTGTGATTTTATTCAAGTTGGATACTGATGATGAACTAAACCAAGAAGTACGAACCATGCAAGGACTTTCTTCATCCTCAAAGATGAAAGATAATATTTTAATAATGCAAGTCTCTTCTAATAAATATAGTTGAAGACTCAATCACATGCAAACTGAGCATGATAAAGCCATTGACATCCGTCTAATTTCAAGAGTGTATAACGCTCAGATCATTTTCGGAAGTCTTTCTTTCTCCGAATGTTTGACCTATTGCTTCTAGCTTATTTACACCCGTCCTCGTTCTAGTTTCACTTTCTAATTGATTTATGCAGAATCAACTGTCTTAGATAGAGATAAGTATAACGAATGAGTTAGATCATGTACTGACTTTCTTTTTTCCTTATCTTTTGAATAGATATAAATTCCATTTATTCTCAACTATATATATAAACATGTTTGATCCATTTTCATTTACTTTACTACAAAATATATCTGTGAGTTTTATACTTCTTTTTTTGTCTGATTTCATTTTATAATGATTACTCGTTTTCAATAATTGTCAACAGAAATTTTTTATGAAATATTTAGTTGTTTATCATGTTATGATATTTAGGGTGTGAGGTGTGGTTGTAAGTGAATCAAGTGAAGTCTCAAATCTACACCCACACCCAAAACCAGTGTTTGTCATTTCATATGAGACAACAATATTCCTGATTACTCTGAAGCAACATGTTGAAGCATAATCATTCGTAAACCACATATTGTATTAACATTTTCTTTCTCTTGAACTAAAAATATTCATTGAAAGAACGTATAAATTTGATATGTTAATCAACAATAATAATAACTAAATACACAAAGTTAAAGATAATCTAAGGTCTCTCTCATGTTAAATAATTTGATATTCGATGTGCTACAAAACATATTCAGAATAAAATATTGTTTGTAGAAGCTAACTACTAGGAGTTTCTTAAGCCTCCCCTCCCTCAGAAAATTCAATTTTTCAGAGACGAGTCGAGATGGAAGTTTTATCATAGGAAGATGCACCGAAGTCTACTCTTTCAGAATATCTATGGTTTATCGCAAAATGAATTGATTTTGATGAACTTATTGTCTAAAACTTGGCTTCTACTATCATATTTTTCGATAAATTTTCATGGTGTTTTTTCAAGGTTTTTGACTTTGTAGGCTTCTTTGTCTTTGCATCAGCATTTCGTAAAGTTTTTTCTTTATACTAATCACTACGAGACTATAAAAATGTAATGTTAAGATTAAATGTTTATAGCCTGTCTTAAACACTGATATATAAATCAGGTGATTTTCAGAAAAATCGATTTCTAATAATTCTTTTTCGTATTTCTCAAAATCAGATTTATTGTCATGCAGTTTACGCGGGCAAGTTTTTCTCCATAACGACTCGTCATGGAAGTGATAATTTTTTTTATTATATAGGAGACATGTAGGACTAGGATTTAACAGGCTTCGATTTTTAAATTTATCTTTTGCTGAAATAAAAAACTTAGATATTTTATTTCTGAGCACTTCGAATTTGAACGTTTTTCGAAAAATGTCTTTTAAAAATCAAATAAAGGGAAATTCAAAAATCGGAGCCTGGTAAGTCTTAGCCCTAAGGGTACTCTACAACTTGAAAACCGCCCGGGCTTGTTAGCTCCTTTCCTTATTGAGAAATCCTTGCCCGCGTAAAAGGTAATGAATTGACTAGAACTTGTGTGTTTCTTTGAGATTTTGGAGAGATATTTTAACCATAAGCTATTCTAGTCAAGACTAACATTCTCGCAAATTTTTGTTGAAATCGGATGAAAAATATCAAAGTTCATTTCTGAGGGGGCTCTCCTTAATGTATGACCACTCTACATTATAACACATTTAGTTTCCTAAATCAAATAAAAGACAAATTTTCCTTTCTCATAATTATTCAATTCAACGCTCTATTTAGTAAAAGCAAGCCATTTACTTTTAGCTTTAAACGATTATTGAGGCGTAGCAACATAGTTTAAATGATGCAGAACGAAAGGTTAAGATGTCCTATAGTTCTGGCTTAACCAATCGCTCATTTTGACTTTTCTATAAAAAAATCTACCTAATGACAAACTCCTTTAACAAGAAGCACGTGACGTGATTGTATTTTGGGTGTGGGTGTCACACTTCGTTACATGAACAAACACCCACACACCCCACACACCCTGAAGATAGTCAGATTTTAATGACTCTTGTAAGGTTTCAGCAATTGAAGAGAGCTTTTCATCGATTTATAAGAGCTTTTCTCAGATTTCATTCGATATTTTTCCACCTGTAAATGTTGCTCGAAATCATACTCCATAAATTCATCCGTTATAAAACATGTCTAAAAAGCATTGTATATAGTTGAGTTTTGTTCGTGTCTATAACTTTCACAAAAGTTACATCGTAAGACGCCATCACAATTTTTTCGTTCTGTATTCTCTTAAGCATACATGAATGACGCATACATTGCGCAAGAATTTATGACTCAATATGTTTCTTAATATTACAAAAGATGAAGGCAACATCATGTCGATGTTTTTAGTTTAGGAAGCAAGCAAACGATGGAGATACCATTACTGTTAACAGACAAGCAAGTGCAGGAGTTTTTAATCAATGGTTATTTGATTCTTCAACCCACCTCCCTAGATAGAAATTTTCACTCATCAATATTTACTCAAACTCAGTCAATTCTTAAACAAGATGCCAATCCAGGAAACAATATCCTGCCACGGATCCCTCAACTTCAATGTGTATTCGATGATCCAGCAATTAAAGGTGCACTAGTAAGTTTGTTAGGTTCAAGTTACACTATGCAACCACATCGTCATGTGCATGTAACACGTCCTGGAACTGCAGATCAAACATGGCATAAGGACAGTTATTTTGGTTATCGAAAGCCACTTCGTCATCATCAATTACGTTATGTTATGGCCATGTATTATCCTCAAGATACAACTATTGAGATGGGACCCACTGCTATCATACCTCGATCACAATACGATGTTATGCATCCGAAAATGTCCTCACATTCTGAAACACTAGAAAATCCAAATGTATCAAGTGACGATCACGATATTCATCTGGTTTGTACAGCCGGTACCGTGGTATTAATTCATTATGATATTGTACACAGAGGAACAGCCAATCGAACAAATTGTTCACATCGTTATATGTTTAAGTTTCAGTTTAATCGACTTGAAGAGCCAACTCAGCCAACATGGAATCATGACCCAACAAATGCGTTTTATGACGCAGCTGATGCAGGATTATTACAGCCAATTGTCAAGCATGTCTGGAACTGGATGATGGGTCGTGTCATCACCTTACTAGAACCTCCTACTGATCAAGATATTAACACGTGGAAAACACAGCTCACTGATCAATATGGAAAAATCCGTCTTAATGCAGCTTATAATCTAGCTTTGAATAACGAATACAATATTTTAATCCAACAATTATATAAGAACAAAGAAATTCCTCGTTTCGAAGCAGCATATGCCTTAACGGCTTGTCGACATAACAAAGAGGCGATCGCTGAATTACAAGAAGTGTTAACAAAAGAAGAAAATAATGAATTCATAGCATACTGTATATCATTTATCTTTTCCGAAATGGGTTCAGCAGCACTGGATACTTTACCATTATTGATACGTGTGATTGAAACAAGCCATTCATATTTAGTGAAACAATACTGCTGTGAAGCTCTGGGAACTATCCAAGTTACTGAACAGTCGTATATTGACAGGATCGTACGATGTTTGACAAATGTTCTTGCGGATCGAAATCAGCTCGAGAATCCTAAAGAAGTATCTCATATGAGATTTACAGCAGCATTATCCTTGGCTAAACTTGGTATCAAAGCAATACAAGCAATACCTAGTCTAAAAGAAGCACTTTATCTGGATCAAAATCGATATGTGAATGCAAATGCATTATTAGCTTTGAAAAGGATTGAAACAGATGAAGCTTTAAAAATTGTTTTGCATTATCTTGAAATGTCACGATGGTGTGCAAAGACAACAGCTGCTAGTCCATATTAGGCACAATTATTTATAAGAAAAATAACTTATTTCCGAGGTTTTATTGATCAATGTTCTCGAAAGTTCTAAATTATATTCAAAGTTTGCTGAAAAAGTTAACCGCCGGATTTTGGAGAAAGATAAAGGCTTCTGCCAGCTGTAGCAAAAAGTAATTCTGAGAGATAATAAGCAGAAGCGAGTGTGGAAAGGGGCATGGTTTTAAAGAAGAGTGTGGGTGTGGATCCGTTAATATAGATGTTAGGGATGAAATGAATCAATCTGCACATGCACATTGATAGTTACTCGAACTCACATACTCTTACTCAAAATGCAAGATGCTTGGCATTTTTCGCTTTATTGAAATGCATAAAATTTTATGGCAACGAATATTTACCTACTCGAGTCAATAATGATCCATAGACATGTTTCAAAATATTAAATATGATCAATGGTAGTGGATTAAATCGTTAGCTATGTGATTTAAAAACTTCACAGACATATATTGTCAAAATGCTATATAAATACTACTTTTTCCGGTTTTAAATGACAAAATCGATTCTAAAACTTTTTGATTGTTTTTCTCAAAACATAGTTTTCGGCTAGGAAAATTGAAATGACTTTCATTCAGTTCTGGCTATATACAATATTCTTTTTTCGTTTTGAAGGTTTCGATGAGAGTAGGTATGGATGGGTATCAATCAATAGAAAACTAACATCCACAGTCGGCGACAGACTCTCGAACTAATATAATTATTGACAATAGTAGATAACGATTGTACAATAAACAATGTGTGTCAAACTAAATGTTCGACATCCCAAATAATAAGCAAATAATTTCTATTAGCTCGAGAATCAGCATCTAGATCTGATTCTTGAGGTGTGAGAGTGAGACTTGGGATGTTGGTGTGGTAGTGTTTATGTTGTCTTTGCTTATACGCACACCTCCCTTCAGAAAAGAATAAAGAAATTGTGAACGAAGTACTATATGTTGTTTACTTCAATTACACTCTATTGACAATTTTTCACTAACATGAAGACAACATAGACTCTTGTCTTTTATTTCATTGTATTCTTTCCTACATTTACAAATTTCTGTTTGATCTATTGCATTCTTGCTGAGAATGTAGGCCTTAGTAAAATTTATAATTTTGATGATATTACTTTTTTCTCTCTTCACTTATCTTATACTGCCACTACTCGCTTAAATAGGAAGACACGTCATTTTTTAAAAAGCTTGTACAATTCATTAGTGAAGGAAAGAAAAATGAGACAATTTTACACGTGCAACTATTTCGTCATTCATCAGACTTCCTTCAAAAAGCATTTCAACTAAAAGTGTGCAACCATAATTCTTGCTTTGCATGACTAATGAAAAACTCGCTACACAGGAAAAAACCTATTAGAAAAGTCTTATCATTGTATTGTAGGCACATATATAAATCAACAATATGTCACAAAACACAATGTTACTACAATCAAAACATTGCAGAATTCGTTGAACGTTTGATAAATCAGAACTCATATGCATTCTTCGGCAAACTTCTCCAGTGATTAAGACTGATGATGCAATTTTAATTGTATCACGAACTGCTCTTCGTTATTTGTCTAACTTTCGGGGTCCAAGCAATACATATATAGATTATGATATTATCAGTTCTTTAATATATTTATTAAAATGGTTACGTAAAATGGATAAAGAAATCGACACTATTGAAATGATCATTCCAACTCCAAATGAAGATGAATTAGATTTATAATTAACTTGTACTCTTCAGAATAAATTAAAATATGATTTTGCTGTTCCGCGACATCTATTAGACCTACCACTTCGCTCAGTTTCTATTGCATGCACGGTAATCAATAGCGAAATATGAATGTATATGCATATTTATTTGTCTTATTCTTTTTCATATTTCATTGTAGTATTAATATCATATGAGTAATCATTTCGTAATGATGAAGAAATTTTAAACACGAACAAAGATGTACACGTGTGAATTTTTCTGCCTGAGTATAATTATAAAATAGCAGGCTTCACTTCATCGTTTTGATTTTAGTATAAAGCATGGCGACTATTACATTTGCTGTAGCTAAAGTCGATGTATGTGCTAGAAGACATGCTGAAACTCAACAACTATCAGAAGTTGATTTAGCCCGATGGGCATTAAAAGATGAAAAATTATCACTTGAAAATTTTCAAACTAATTATCCTTTAGTTGCTGAACTTAATGGTTGTAATTATCGAATTAAAAATGCTTTTGTCGGTACTATTTATGAAGCTTATTGTAAACATTATCCACTTGAATTAAGTGTCGAAGACATTTGGGTTGCTATTACACAAGGTATTGGAATTCATCTCAATCAAAATGCTGAAAAATATCGTCATTTAATGGTATCACATGAAGGACAAAAAGAATTAATATTAGGAGTTGACAGTCTTCGAATACCAGATTCTGATCGACCAGCATATGGTAATAAATCTGTACCTGCTATTGATTGGTCGCAAGCTGTTCGTTTGATGTGTGGATTGATTAGAGATGATATGAAAACCGATATGGCTACACTTTTGACAACTCCTTTTTCGGGTACAACACCAGTTGAACAAGCTGTCTTTGATTGTACATTAATGGATACTGTCAAAGCTTATTATAAATATAGATGCTGTTTAGAGTGTGGTATTCCTGAAGTAACATTACGTGGTTCGCCAGATGATTTTCAACAAGTGATTGATCGCGTAAATCAACTTCGAACAATTTTTACTGATTTTCATTGGTGGTTAGATTCACTTTTACCTCATTTAAAACAATTGAAAGCAAGTGCTGAAGGAAAGTCAGATATCGATTGGTGGCAAAAAATATGTCATGAGGAAGGAGGTGGATCTGGTCCATCTTATTTAGCTGGTTGGCTTGCTGATTTTATTCCGTAAGTTTATTCAAATATAAATGTTTGTATATTTCTATCATTGTTTTTTCTAGATATATATGTGATGGAGAAGGTCATTATAAAAAAGTTCAACGTAATCATCATCATTATTCTAAAGTATACCTTTTCTTTTATTAAGTTTTTGATGAAAAAAAAATTACTTAGTTATTTTTGATTAAATTTAGAATTCAATGAATCGTATTGATTTTGATGATTTTAGTGAAAGTGTAACTCGAACAGATTTCATTTTGGATGATAATGGACATGAAACAAAAATGAAATTCCTTGCTGGATTCTTAGGTATTGGTCAGAATTCAAAGACAGGTGCACTTCATCCATGTCTCGGTTGGGCAACAGCATTACCGATTTGATTATTTTTTTTTATCAATAGCTACCAATCAAAAGAAATATTGAACATTTTTCTTCAGTCATTGAGCATTATAATTTAAATATATCTAATATATTTTATCCATAAGTTTTTTCATTAAATATCATAAACTACGATACAGAAATAAACTAAAATAAATTATTCAATGTAAACTAATATCAAAGGTTGTTTCTCAATATAGTTTTTATTTTGAATATGATGTTATAGTTGTTAAATGTGTTACAGAAAAGAAAGTTCGTAATTTCACATCTCAAAAAAACACACGTTTGTTTGCTTTTGTATTTTACTAGGGACAAGTGTGCAAGTGTTATCGAAATAGATCAATTAATTCACATATTCGCTCTTAATATTTCTCTCTAAGATAGCGGAAGAATACACAAAGATCTGTCTAAATTTTTTCATGACAGTATTTATTTCATTAAAATGTATCATTAATTGTCCAAATTTCGATTTTCAAAGCTACATCAATTCGTTTAAAAAGTGATGTTTTTAATTGTACAATCATAAAGAAAACAACATAAAGATTAAAGTCAGAATTTCTTTATCGGAAGAGAAAATTTTCTTGAATATTGAAATTGGAAAGAGTTTATCGAAAAAATATGATGTCTCCTTGTAGGATCAAACTACTCGAGTGAGATATCTTGTAAGCAAGATCTTGACCAAGATAATCAAATTATCTTCCAAGATCTATAAACTAGAGGATGTAGGTGTGAGCGTCTTCTTTATGCAATGAACAAGATAAATAAAGAGCATCGAAAAAAAGAAGCCAGAAGTAAACTAAAGACTAATGTTGAAACTAATGAAAATGTATTATAATTGTTATCATAAATATCAAAGTGCTTGCAATTTTCACTAATTAAAACGATAATATAAAAACAAATGTTTATATATTTGCATTGTTCCAATAACAACGGGCGTGCACAAATTTATCACATGTTCTATCGATTAATATATTTTAAATAAAAAACAAAACATTTTGCTTTTGTATTTTTTAAACTACAATGCAAATGTTATTACAATACTTAACGTGCTCACTATTATAAAATATATATTGTTCTTCATTCTTCAACTTTGTCACATAAAAACTCCAAAACAAAATCTTTTATATGTTGTCTGTACAGTTTCGTTGTAGAAAAAAATAGAGATAGTATGCTGTATTGTTTTATTTGTTCATTCTTAACAAGAAATAATTTTTATTGTACTATGAAAAATAGAAGACCAATTATCTCTCAATCTATACAGAGAAGAATAACGATAAATTTAATAATAAAAAAGAACATTATTGATTAATTCGAAGAGAAAAAATAAACAAAAGAAATCGTTTGTATATTTGGAAGTCTTTATATTGAAGAATAAATATAAAAGAAAGATTTTTTCAATGAGCGACAAACAAATATCTGATATAATGACAGAATATGTCAATTAGAACAAGTTATCGTATGAACTTCTTTGTTCATTTAAAAAAAGTCCTCTTACTAAATATATGAAGTGTGAAAAAATAGAGGGCTCTCATAAACTTGTTGAGATCTTAGTCAATGCATAACTGAATAACTCCTATACTATATTTTTGCGATCTTTTCAGATCGAATCTTTTATTTAATATTCATTTGTGGTTCCATTAAAGGTTTTTTTAAATCTAAATTGGATGTTGTTTCTTCGCTATCATGAAAAATACTTTATGATAAACATTAGTTCATCCTCAAACTGACCAGATTTCTAGAATAGATATTTTATATAGTAAAGTATTTACTAGTCGAGACTCAGAGGATGTGAGTGTGAATGAAGCAAAGAAATACAGCCATACCCACATCTACCTTAGGTAAGATATATATAACCTTCACTGAATTACAAAAAAACATAGAGTCGACAAAAAGTTCTTGCACTAATACTTTAACATCTTATTCTCAGTTTTTTTATTCCTGACGTTGGTCTATTGTTTATTTGTGATTTACTCAACCCTCTATCCATGATAGGATCTAAAGAGATATATTGATGATCACAAAGCAACTTGTAAATGTGGTTTAACTGAATATCAACGCTCATATTCTATATTCACACCCACACCTACACTCTTATTTGAATAAATCTTCGATTTTTCTCTGATATAAATATTTATTAGAAATTCTAAATGAGTATCTTTTTTTAGATGAAAAAAAAAATCAAAATTTAAAAAAATTTATTTTTATCAAACTATGAGAATAAAAACTAATACTAAAGGTAAATTTCGTCAAAGAAGAGAAAAAAAAGAACGTGTGTCAAACAAGGGAAAAAGGAACGATACATCAGGAGTGCGTACTTCAAAATACTTCGGAAGTAGAATGAAGTCTTGCTATTTCCCTTTTGGTATCAAAATAGAACAGAAAAATAAAAAGTTTATTTATTGTCGTCTCTATTATTCAAAGTTCGAATACATTAAAATAAATTCTTATATTATATTATTATTAATACATACCATCAGTAATCTTCTTTTTAAGAAATATATAAACATATATACAAATGTATATTTTCATGAAATGTGTCATAACCAACTTGATAAAAATAGGTCAAATAAACATAGAAATGATCGAAGAGACTTTGATTGGGTGTTTAAGCTAATATTTGCTAATGACACATTGAAATTTTGTGACTATGTATTTTCTTATCAACTAATGAAATCAATTATTAATTTCAAATGTAACATGATATGCTGATAATATATCATCAATGATGCATTGTGAAGAAAAGAAAAAAAAAGATTTATTTTCTAAAAATAGACTTGAAAATATTCATTTCAATTGAATTATTTTTATTTTGAAAAATAAATATTTTTTAAAAATTCAAATGATTTTTAATTAATAATAATAATCATCAAATCTATAATAAAGAATTATTTTATATAAACAATAAATTTGATTTATTATTCATTTTATTCGAATATATTCTAAAAGATAATTTATCATTTTATTAATAATAAATATTTTTTTTGTAATCTTTAATCATTTATTTAAAGAGAAATAAATAATATCATATTCATTATTCTTAGTTAATGTCACTGTCAAAATTAAAAATGAGTAGATGAAATTTTAATAACTCGACAATCTTAATCGCTACCGATCTGCAGTATTCATCATTGAATGTTTTTTTTTTACATAATATGGTTTAGGATAAAATCATTCTAAACAGTATTATACATAAAAAATATATCAAATTTCGTTCTAAACAATATTATGTAAAAAAAAAAACAAAACATTCTCTTTTGATTAGTAAAAACCACAGATCGATAGCTGCTGAAATTCTTGAGTTATTGAACTTACATTCATTCCTTTTTTATTCTGATGCGAACATATTTGTTGTATAGAGGATAACAAATTCCAAATAATTTTAAAAGTTCATTTATGAAATAGAATCATTTACATGACTTTAATATTAAAAAAAAATAAAGGTAGTTTCGGAAATTGATCAAAATAGATGTCCGAACTGATTTCGAACATCTTTAAAAGATTTTTCAAAGGTAAAGAATCGGTTTCTGAAGCCCAGAAACTCTTAATAAATTTCACACACAGTGACAAATTCGAAAATGGATCATATCTTTAAGGATTTCTGATCTAATTACTTTTTAAAACCTACAAAGAGTGTTCGAGCTTCGCAAACATATTCTTTATTTTCGAAAAACCTTTTAAAAGTTTCTGGACTTAGTTGAAAACCCATATCTGTTTTCGAATGTTCGAAAATCTATTGTGATCGATTTTCGAAAATACCTCATCCTAAGAGTGTTTAAGTCACACAAAATCACAAATCAGCTGTTGCCTCCTTGATGAAAGCGAAAATATATTAGAATTTCTGTTTTGAGAATTTTCAAAACGAAAAAGCATTGTTTGAAACTCTTTCATCTATTCATGAAACTTTTTTCCTAAACTCAAAAAAGGTTTGTGGCTCGTTACACTTTTCTGAATCATTTTTAGAGTTTCGAAAAGGCATACATGCAATCATAAAGCTTTCAAAAAAAAAAGATTTATAAAATCGAGCTGGGTACTTTTTCATTTTTCAATTTGGAAAGTCAAATCAAATTAAATAAGTAAATAGTTTCTTCTATCTTAAGGGGATTCTCCTTTTCGAGGTTTCTCGGGAACGGTTCGGTGAAATTTTCAATGTATATAGATCTTGATGAGTAGAACAAAATTTGTTATAGACTCAGAATTCATAAATGCTTTCTTCCCAGAGATATTTGCGACCGAAGGGCGAAAAATGACCTGAAGTTTGCTTCTCCGCAAACTCTTATACTTCATTGTTTAGGGCTAAATTTTTTTCTGCAGAAACTAGGAACAAATTGGGGTGTGTCTTTTTTTTCTCTTTCGAAAATATCGTTCCTGAGGGACAGGGGGACCAAATTACTGATGGCACTATCAAAAAATGCGTTTTTTTCTTCTCGTGCCAATTTTGTGGTACCTAGTAAAATTCCTTAGGAAGAATATTTTCGAGAGAAAAAAAGAAGACACATCCCATTTTATTCAAAATATTCACAGTAAAAATTTGAGCTCGATTGGTTGGAGTGTGAAAGGAGAAAAGGGGAAAACTTCATTTTTTTTGCTGAAAAAACTGATTTTGAGAAAAACGTAAAGAAATTTGTATTTTTTTGTTTTTTCAGCATATTTTGTGATTTTTTTCGAGTTTTCTATATAGAAGACGTCGGTTTTCAGTTCCCAAAGTGTGCTCAATGGATAGAGGGCATTTACTTAGGGTGTACCAAAAGTTCTGATCACCATGTTTAAAAGACTCTTTCGATAAGGCGTCCTATTCAAAAATGAGAAACCAAGTATACTATGTTGTAGAGTTTTTCGAGATGCATCTAATGGTATATAGTAAATTCTATTTTCATAAGACTCTGAAAGAATTAGAATCAATTTACTGATAGGCGACTACACATTCACACATGCATCCATCCATATTCACATCCACAAGATGATCGGAGATGCTACGCATATGAGATTGTAGTCCTTTAAAAGTTCTACAAAGTCATATGTGAGAAAAGGCATTTTACAAATATTTTTGATTAATAGCAAGGACAACAATATTCATTAATTTATCATTGTTGAGTATAGGTGCTAGTATGGATGCATGTGGATATGTAGTCGTCTATCAGTAAATTGATTCTAATTCTTTCAGAGTCTTATGAAAATAGAATTTACTATATACTACTCGATGCATCTCGAAAAACTCTACAACATGGTGTATTCGGTTTCTCATTTTTGAATAGGAAACCTTATCGAAAAAGTCTTTTAAATATGATGATCAGAACTTTTGGTACACCCTAAGTAAATCTATATACTAACCACAAAAAATGAAAAAACGAAAACTGTAAAAATTTTGAGTCGGGAAAGAGGGCCCCCTTAAATAATGAATCAAAATTTGCTTTTCAAAAATAGCTTATGTAAAGATGTCATGAATGTGTCATGTTGAAACAAGGAAAATGAACATGACGACAGGTTAAAACCATGTTGTACTTTGATGATGCAATATCATTCAAAATACTATATAAATGTGAGTTTTAACTCTTACTGGACACACAAAAGTCCAAATCCAAACATAAATAGAAATATCTACTCAATCATTAACAGAAAATGGCAAATACACATTGATCACACGAAATCTTGAAGAAATTCTCGGTGGTGAAGATCTAAAAAAGATTTTATCTAAACGAGATCTTCGTGTTTATTGGGGAACAACATCAACTGGTCGTTCACATATTGGATATATTGTACCAATGGTTAAAATAGCTGATTTTCTTCAAGCTGGGTGTGAGGTCATCTTCTTAAAGTTTAAAGATTTATCTCCATTTACAAATCTTCAAAAGTATTTGCATAACAATATTTTTAGTTGTATTTATGGATTTGCATAAACGAGAAAATTTTTTTCTCTTTTATGTCTGTTGTGTATATTGAGAGATACAAATGAACAGACCGTTGCCTGAATACTGTTTTTGAAAGTTTGTTTATTACTTGATCAAGTTCATAAGAATTTTCGTCATTAATCAATCATTGAGATTGAATTATTCGTGTCTTGTTGTATTTATTCGAAAACTTTGACCTAAAAATGAATCAATATTTCAAATATGTATTTAAGACATTTTCAACAGATGATACATAGACTTTTACATCAAAAGACACTTTTTTTCGATATATATCTATCAGTAATTTTTAATTTG
Source organism: Rotaria sp. Silwood1 (assembly GCA_905250075.1). NCBI lineage: Eukaryota > Metazoa > Rotifera > Eurotatoria > Philodinida > Philodinidae > Rotaria > Rotaria sp. Silwood1. Next base: position 456 of record CAJNOP010001996.1, on the reverse strand, counting down.
TTGGAAGAATATAAATTTTGATAATCATAAACTGATAAATATGAGTTTTCTTTTCGAATAAAACATACCGAAGATATTTATCAAATTCATATTAAATAGATAATTTTCTTTCGACTAAAATTTTTGAAAATTCAAGCATCTAAAAAGCCTGAAATTTTCGGAATTTTGATAGAATGGATCGAATTATATAATTGAATATGTTTTGATATTTGTTAAAAATATTTCTACATTGAAATAAACTTGATAATTAATGTATAGGTGACGATTCTCTTTGCTGATCTTCATGCTTATTTGGATGATATGAAAAGTTCCTTGGGATTTATTAGAACATCGTACAAAACATTATCAATGTGTTATTCAAGAATTACTCAAATCGATTGGTGTTTCACTTGAAAAGCTCAAATTTATACCCAAGCAAACAGAAAAAAGCTATCGATGGGCGCGACGAGTGGTCGA
>CAJNOP010001995.1:0-20993 GCA_905250075.1 Rotaria sp. Silwood1 | reverse complement strand
TTTTTTCAGTAAGACAGATCAGAAACTCTTCTTTCGAAGGTCGTATTTCAATGAACATAGATATTCACATGGTTGTTTACTACTTGCATTTAATCTAAATAGCATCCAAAAACTCGTCTTCTCTCAGGTCTTTGTGAACCGTCTGTCATGGTGTGTGTGGGGAAAGAATAGGGAATAACTACAAATTTCTATCCTATATATTTCAAAACTCGTTTTAGATCGTGTTTCACCATAATTTAACAACTTACATATCAACACCATTTGGTCCAACAATCGCAATACGACTAGTCATATCAATACAAAAATTAAGTTTTTCAAATATTGCTTCATGATTTCCATAATTAAATATAACTTCATATGCACCTAATATAGGTGAATTAAGTGATGATGGTAATGGAAAATGAAATTTAACTTGATAAGTTGTCCAGTTGTTTGTCGTTCATGTTTTCGAATTTTCGCTGATGCTTGTTTCGATGAATGTCCTTATTTTGTTTAAAGCTTCTAATGTATCTGCTTGTTTTTCATAATCTTTTAATTGTTGGGTACATACTTGTGCAAACATTTTTTTAAATAATAAATAATTTCCATTATAATAATATTATATTTTTTTCCATTTAAATATATTATATACGTACATATATTATCTAAAAATGATTGATCATGTGATACAACTGATAAAGTTTTTTTTTCCCTGATTGAAAATCATTATCAAGCCAAATAACAGCATTATAATCAAGATGATTTGTTCGTTGAATAAAAAGTGAACGAGCAAGAAATCTACGCATATGCCAACCACCATCACCACTAAATGATTTTGATGAACGATCAATCATTTCAAATGTAAAACTAAGACCAACAAGAATTCATCGTGCTTTTGATTCAGTTACATTAGCATTGATTGCTTTTAATTTATCATAAACATATTGTAATTTATCTTGTAAATCAGTTTCACTTGATGTTTCAAGTTGTTTTTGTTGTTCAAGTAAAAATAAACGTTTTTTTTATCTGTTAATAATAATATTTCAAGTGCATTTTTTTTCATCAGCTTGAACTTCTTGTTCATATAATAGAATATCAATGTTTGGTGGAATAGTTAATTTTCGATGAGCAATATGTTTAAGTAATGTTGTTTTTCCCCCATACCATTAGGTCTAACAAAACCATATTTATGATCATTAACAATATTTAAACTAACATTAACATATAAATTATTTGCTGAAGTGGATATTGAGAATTTGTCAATTTTGTATTGATGCTTGAAAGATACAGAAAATTGATTATTTTCAGGTGCTACACTACCATTAATTGTTCACAAACTGTTATTTTCATTTGATTTTTAATTTCTTTTCGAATCATATTCTTCAGTTGGTTTATTTAACAGATAGTTCTATATTCATTAATAATACATAATTATATAATGATCTATAAATATCTAGTTATATATAAATTTAGTAAACAACTTAAAAACCTTTTTTTTTACCTGTTATGGTCGATATATGAGACATCTTATAACATAAATGTCATTTCAAGTGTCTTAGCAAAAACTATCATAGAAATGAAATGGAAACTAAGAAATACTATTGTCGCAGCAATTTTTCTTCTTCATATGTTATACGAAATTAATGCTTGAAAAACTTTATTTTAGCCTTTTAATAATTATTACTTATCATGATGTTTAATTCAAGTTTAACTAATATATGAAACATCATGGTTATAGTACATTACAATTATTTTAGATATCATATTCATAAGAAACACATGAAAATTTCTCATAAATCACTTACATGTTGTTGTCTTCCATAAAATAGATCAATAACTGTTACCTCAAAAAATAAAAAAGATTATATTTTAACGAAGCATACATGTTAAAAGAAGTAACAAAAATGTCTGACAAGGTTGCTTTATCTTTACTTACATTACCTGTTGAACTTATCTTTCGTTTTTTTGACGAACTAGATGAATTAACAATTTTTCTTTATGTTCGAAATGTTTGTACACAACTTAAAACAATTACCAACACTTCAGTATGAAACATTTGATGAAGAACGAATGATCTATTTGGCTCATTCATTAAAACATAATACAGTGAGACTAATTTTTTGTTTTTTGTAATCATCTAGTTTATGTTTCTAATAACATTCGACACAGTTAGTAAAAACATTGATTCTTGCATGGAATCGATTTTGTCAACAAGGAATACAATACTTAACTGATACAGTGAGATACATTTAATATTTATCGATCTCGCATTCATCTTTATCACTCAATATAGATACTTACTACATTGAATTTTCGATCCAACGAAATTGGTAATCGAGAAATACAATGTTTAGCGAATGTACTACAAACAAATATTGTAAGAGAAATTATTTATTTCATATTCATCTTTATCATTTCATATAGACATTAACAATATTGCATATCTATACAAATCAAATGTCTCATCAAGGCATACAATATCTAATGAATGTATTAGAAAATAATAATAAGATGAAGTTTTTTTTTTTTGTTTTGTTATTTATCTATCTATTAATTTATTCATTTTATTCGCTTATAGACACTCACAACATTCTATATATATCTTGCTAGTGTATTACAAAATAATACTGTGAGATAATCATTATCTTCGAACATCTTCTATTTGTATCAATCATTGATCATAGACGCTTAAAACTTTGTATCTATATAATAATAAAATTCGTGTTCAAGGAACAAAATATTTAGCGGATGTATTAAAAAACAATAAAGTAAGATTATTTTGTGATTCATTACTTTCGCTTTTTTTGTCATTAACATGTAAAATAGACACTCAAAGCATTACATCTAGTAGACAATGATATTCGAAATGAAGGAATACAATATATTGCTAATGCATTAGAAAATAATTCGGTTATATCGATTTTCTTTTTGTTTATTTCATTCGTTTTTATTTGTTTACAGACATTGACAATATTAGATCTTGAAAACAACAACATCTATAATGAAGGAATACAATGTTTGGCAACAAAATTTTAAAAAAATAATACTGTAAAAATAAGTTTTTATTTGTCTCTATTGTATGTATTCTTATTTTTCTATTTAGACACTAAATTATATTGAATCTTAGAAATAATAGAATCAGTTTCAAAAGTATAAAACATTTGGTCAATGTATTACAAAAACATACGGTGAAATAATTTTTCTCCTTATTGATCTAATATTCATTTTTACGTTTGAATGTAGACACTCTTGACAATAATCGAATTAGCTCTGCAGGAACTAAATACTTAGCTAATATATTATGAATTAATCAAGTAAAACTGATAAGAATCGAATGAAATACGTCATCAAGGAATAGTTTATCTAGGTGATTCAATTCAAAATAATACTGTAAAATGAATTCTTTATCTATGTCTTGTATCAATCTATTTACTATGAAATGAAGACACTCACAACTTTAAACCTTAACTGGAATTCAATTCTAAATGAAGAAGTAAAATATCTAGTCAATGCTTTACATTTTTTATTCTTATTATTCATGATAGACTCTCACAATGCTATATCTTAAATCTAATTCTATTTTATCTAAATGTACAGAGTCTCGTAACACTTGATCTGGAAGATAATAGAATTGGTAATCAAGGAGCAAAATATCTAGCTAAAGCATTAGAAAATAACACAGTTATTTTAATTTTTCATTTATTTTATTTCATATAAATTTATATTCTTCATCATAGACATTAATAGCATTGAATCTTGGAGGTAACGTTATTAGTTAAATTTGTTTATATTCAATTGTACTTTTGAAAATAGACACTTACTATATTTCGTCTTCATCTCAATGAAATTCATCTTGAAGAAATTGTATATCTTATTAATAATTTACAAAATAATAAAGTATAAATAATAATTATTTAATCATCTATTTCATTTTATTTTTTATTAATTTAACATAGACATTTCAATTATTGGATCTTGAATATAATGAAATTAGTGCCGAAAAAATACGATATCTTATTAATGAATTAAAAAACAATGAAGTAAGATGAATAGATTTTTTATCATCTATTACATAATTAATATATTGCATTTTGTTTTTTTTTTAATATTCTTAAAAAACAAAAACTTCTGATATTTTTTCAAAGATGATTGGTTTTTTATAAATATGCATCTACTTTCATGGCGTTTTCACAATTTTAATTATTTAAAGATTTTTAGGGATTTAATTCACTTTTTATTTTTTAAATAAGAAAAAAAGCTATCTATACTCATTTATTTGACGATGTATTTTGTCTTGTATTTATTGAAGATTTGCACATCATAAGACAATAATGTATTAGTGCACCTTGATTTTACCCACACATATTTATGAAATAAGGATTAAGATGATATTTATCTTGAAAAAAAACTATATATATATATATAGCTAGCATAAAAAATAAAAGCATATCATATTTTTTTCTTTTTATTGCAAATAAAAATGATGTTAACTTTATTAACGATCATTTTTAGTTGTTCACTGAATTTCTTATCATTTCAAGTTCAAGCAGATACATGCAATACTTATAATCATCCACAATATGGTATTGGTCAATGTATTGATCAAAATCAATGTCCAAATTCATTATATATATCTGGTTTATGTGAATCACAACCATCTCATATTAAATGTTGTTATTCATTAGAACCAATGAAAGAAGAATTTCGAGGTATATGGATAGCTACCGTAACCAATATTGATTGGCCATCATCTAGAATAGCTACACCTGCTCAACAACAAACTGAATTACTTAATATTCTAAATAAAGTTCAAGAATTAAATATGAATGCTGTTATTTTTCAAGTAAGTATGAACAAAAAACAAAATATCGAGTTTTTCTTTCTTATGATATGTATATTAACAGGATTTATAAACTTTAGGTTCGTCCTGCTAGTGATGCACTTTATTCATCATCATTAGAACCATGGAGTTTCTATTTAACTGGTACGCAAGGTGTTGCACCATCACCATGGTGGGATCCATTAGCATTCATTATCAATGAAGCACATAAACGAAATATTGAAGTACATGCATGGCTTAATCCATATCGTGCTCGTACAAGTGGTGCAACCTATGAATTAGCATCTACTAATATGGCTAAAAGATTTCCACAATATGCTTATTCATATGCAAATAATATATGGATGGATCCAGGTGCATCTGTAGTACAAGAATTTACAGTCAATGTAACTGCAGATATTGTTCGTCGTTATGCTGTTGATGGTATTCATATTGATGATTATTTTTATCCATATAGTGATGGTACTGAATTTCCTGATGCTGCTACTTATGCTGCTTATCAAACACAAGGTGGTAAATTAAGTAAACCGGATTGGCGTCGTTTAAATGTTAATAATTTAATTCGATCAATGTATACAACAATGCATACAATTCGACCAAAAGTTAAATTTGGTGTTTCACCATTTGGAATATGGAAAAGTGGTGTACCAGCTGGTATAACTGGTCTTTCATCATATGATAGTTTATATGCTGATAGTAAAATGTGGTTAGAACAAGGTTTAGTTGATTATATGGCACCACAACTTTATTGGGCAATTGATCCACCAGCACAATCTTATCCTGTTTTACTTAATTGGTGGATAGGACAATCAACTAAAGGTCGTCATGTTTATGCTGGTAATGCTGCGTATAAAATGGCTCAAGGTACTGTTCAATGGCAAGCAAATGAATTAGTACGACAAGTAAATATAACTCGATCAATGCGTGATCGTCTTGCACTTGGTAATATTTATTTTTCAACAAAAGAAATTATGAAAAATGTCAAAGGTATTCAAACAGAACTTGCAGCACTTTACAAACACAAAGCTATCATACCTAAAATGAATTGGCTTTAATAAATTAAAATCAAAAATTTATTTAATGCTACATCTAATTAAATTTAATATAAATAAAAAATTTCATAATATCGAAAATTATATAAAATTTTCTTTTTTCTAGTCAGAAGGAGAAAAAAATTTATTTTTTTTCTTCCTTTTTTTTCTTTCTATCAACTAAGCACAAGGTATTAAATATCAATATCACGTAAATCAACATACATATACAATAAAAATACCTTTTTTTTTTGATATGACAACGTTACATTTAACGATCAATATAAAAATTCAACGACATCCTTATTGATAAGCAAAATCCATACTGTTATCAACAGTATGTCTAAAGATTTATTTATCAATCATGTACGCCCTCTACAGTCTATTATTCTAATGGTAACCTCTATCTCCACAATGCAAATATAAATAGACTAAATCAACAACAACTAATTTATCTATCGAATTTCTGTTATCAGAAAACGTGAAAGAACTAAAGAAAAAGTAATTATTTTCCTATCTTTATATATATATTTATATTGTTACATGATAAATAATAATAAAAATTTTAAGAAAAAAAAACTATGTTATATAGTTCTTTTTTTTTTTTGAGTTTGTAAGAGGTCATATTTTTCTCTTCTTCTTTCTTTTACAGTAGATTAATCCGATATATATTTTTTTTCCACTTGATTATTTTATTAGTATTAAATATACAGTTATGGTACGCTCAATAGATCTTCAATCAAGACAACGTGAGTATATATATATATGAATATATAGATCCCAAAAAAAAGTAAAAGACCAAAATATTTTCTTCTTTTGACTAATCTAAAAACAAAACTTATGAAAAATAGTAGTTGAATTTCCCTTAGGTCTCTTGAATGTTGCATGTCAACTAGAAATGAAATTTTATTCTACTATTATTATTATCCATCGGCTAGTAACATAGCAATAAATCATCAATATAACATTGAATCATTTTACATCTATTCTATTTTTATTACAATCCTTTGATTTTATTTGCTGATTTCTTATATATATAGTGAAGGATTTTTATTATTTCTTTTCTTTATTCTATGCATGTTTCGTGTAACTATTTCTTTTTCGACATAAAGAAAAGACAGTAATGCTTTTTTTTTTTTTATTATTATTATTTGTCATTTTCTTTTAAGATTTGTTTTTATGCTATGTAGCACATATGAGATGGACCCAGCGATATGGTGTTATGGCAATAGCCATTATTGTTATAATTACATTTATTTTTATTTTACATCAAAAACGTAAGTTTTCGTATATGATAAGAAAAAAAAGAAAGTTATATTATTATTATTGTTATTTAATTTTATTATAGAAACTTATGAAGAACAAACAAAACAAACAATTGAATTATTACAAAATCGTATTGATTATGTTTCACGTCTTAATGATGAACATTTACAAGAATTATCAATAATAAAACAACAAAATATTCGTTTAACTCGTTCACTTAATACAATTAAATCTTGTCATCATCGTTTTGAAATAAATAATAATATATCAATAATAAATATTAATAATACAATTATTGATGAAACATATAATAATAATAATAATATAATTGATTCAATAAAAACAAATTTTCATTTACCATTAAGTTTTAGTTATTTAAAACATTTAACAAATAAATATGATATGTTATTACCATCATTTCATCGTCAAACAATAAATAAAAAATTTTTACGTCAAAATATATCATTTATTATTGGTATACCAACAGTTAAACGTGATAAACAATTATATCTTATTGAAACAATTAAATCATTAATTGATAATTTAAATAATGAAGATATTGAACGTATATTAATTGTTATATTTATTGCTGAACCATATGATATTGAATATGTACGTACAACAGCTCATCAAATAGAAAAACTTTATAATCAATATATTGAAAATGGTTTAATTGAAATATTAAGTCCACCTATTGAATATTATCCTGATTTTGATAAATTAACATTAAGTTTAAATGATAATAAAGAACGTGTTAAATGGCGTACGAAACAAAATTATGATTTTACTTATTTAATGATGTATTCATCAATAAGAGGAAAATATTATATACAATTAGAAGATGATGTTATTACCAAACCTGATTATATTCATATTATTGAAAGTTTTATTAATAAACAAAAAACACAAGATTGGTTTATGTTAGAATATTCAAGTTTAGGTAATTATAATTAAAAAAAAGATTCTCAATATTGTTCATTTTATCTTATCTTTGACTTTTTTTTACATTTAAATTATAAATGTACTTTAAGATGTTATCAGTAAAAGGTTAGTCAATCCTTGACCCAAACTTTATATTTTGTTGAGAATTATAAGTGTTGAAAAGATATTAGACTATTAAAATCTATCTTTAGATAATATTCTTTAATTTTAAGAATTAATAATAAATCTTATTGAAATTTAAATTGATTAAATGAGAATTTTATTTCATATTTTTCAAAGGTTTTATTGGTAAAATGTTTCATACAAGTGATCTTGATGCATTAGTCAATTTTTTTCTTATGTTTTCTGCTGATAAACCAATCGATTGGTTACTTGAATAGTAAATAATTAATATTTTCTTTTTTTAATTATATATATATTCTAAATAAATAATTAGTTATCAAGATACAAAATATTGTTCATTTGGTGCTGATATTCAAACATGTTCAAGAACAAAAAGTTTACATCGTTTTCGTTTTCGTCCATCATTATTTCAACATATTGGTATATATTCATCATTAAAAGGAAAAATACAAAAATTAAAAGATAAAGATTTTGGTAAAAATATTAAATTATTTAAAGCACATGAAAATCCACATGTATCATCAATTATATCAACATTAAAAAATTATGATAAACATACATTAGTAAGTTGTTATGCAGGACAAAATTTTTTTTGGGCATTACAACCTAAAAAAGATGATACTATTGAATTTAAATATGATCCAGCAAATTTTATAATCAAGGTTATTATAAAAAAAAAAAAAAAAAATATAAATCTTTTTTTTTTTTGTTAATATTATAGAATTTATTTTAAATCGGGTAATCCAGAACATCCAGGTGATAAATTTTTTAATACAACTATTGATTTATTACCATATGTACAACCAAAAGAAGAAATTATTAATTATATTAAAGATAATGATGGTTATTATACAGTAGCAAATTTTTCACATGATACTGGTATTGCCGAAGCTTTTATTAATAAAGCATTTGGACCTATATCAACTGTTCGTTTAAAAGTACATACAAAATCAGATGCATGGGTTATATTGAATGAGGTAATATATAAGATTTTGTTTTTAGTCAGTTTTATATGTCAAGTATAATAAATTATTTTATAACTGTATGCAATTGATTGACTTATGAGTAATAAAACTGAGTAAATGTGTTTTTTTTTTGCAATAATTGTTGAGATTGTAAGAAACAAGAAAAGGGATATGATTAGGGATGTACCGAGAGCTCAGTCTCGATTATGCTTGATCTCGATCATTTCTTTATCATAGATAAATGTGCTACTCTGTCTCAGGCGAAATTATATATCTTTAAGCTTTTCGGCTGAGTTTGACCGAGAGTCTCGGTACATCTCTAGATATGATATATATATATTTATATTTTTCTTGTATTATAGATTCTTATTGAACCGGCCACATGAGAATGATTTAACAAACATCTACATGAATTATCCGTTAACAAAAATGGAGTTCACATACATATATGATAATAAATATTAATACTCATCTCAATAAATATGCAATGAATATTAAAATTCTTTTTTTTTTTGTTTTTTGTTTTCGGTGTATTTATGATAAAGTTAATGTGTGTACTCTATGATTCCTTTTCTCTAGTCATATATATCTGTCTAATCCTTAAAATACAACTGTTCACAAATTTATTGTTGTTATTTCAGTCTTGTTGTTTTTTTTGTCTTAAATGAAGAACGAGTTAATCGTATATTTAATCAAATATTGTTTTATGATTTTTTTTTTCTTTTTCCTGTTAGCTTTATCTTTTTCTATTTTAATGTTCATACATCTACACATAGAATGAAAAATGAGATATATATATATATAATTTAAATATATATACAAGCATATTTATTATTTGTTTTTCTTGATAAAGAAACAAACAATTATCAATATAATATTCTTCTTCTATATCGTTTGTTAAAAATAGATTGATATATATATAGTAATGGATATACTTTTAAATAATCAAACTACTAATTATAATGATGATCCTAATCGTTTATGGGTTGAAATTGATCGAGGTTTGTTTGAGTATAATATATTCGAAATTATTTGTTTTATTATATCTCATTATACAGGTATACGTTCTAAAGAAGCTCAACGACAATTTGAGGCTATATTAAAAATGCCTGGTCTATTTAAAAAAGAAACAACATCAACAACACTTATATCAGCAGCTCTTATGAAATTAGCAACACTTTTTCAAGAAGGGTATATTTTTTATATGAGAATAAAAATTTAAGTTTTTAGAATTCATATTTTTTCGAATATTTAATACTAAATAAAGATTAAATTTTATTTTTATTTTTATTTAGAACAAATGAAATGCGTTTAAATGTAACAAAAGTACTTGATCGAATAGCAAATCAATTACAAAAATCTTCTATGCTTGATGATCCTATTAAAATTATTTATTCAGTTATGCATAGTAATGATTGTATTGCTCGAGCAATAACATTAAGGTGATATAATGTTTTGTTTTTGTCTAAATTTTCTATTTAAATATTATATTTAGAGCTCTTGCTATTATGGCACATATATTAGCTGATGATGTTGAAGCACATTTACATATTCGTCTTGCATTAGATTCTAATGATGAAATAGAAATATTAGCTGCAGTAAAAGCTGCAAAAAAATTTATACCTTGTTCAAAGTACATCGAAGTTTTGTTTTCTCAAAATATAGTTTAATTTTGTTTTTTTTTTTCTAGAACATTTGCTATGTCAATTAGTACAAAACTTGTTTCATTAATTGAAGATTTAACAACACCATTAACTATTAAATCTTGGCTTATTCCATTATTTGAACATATGACACATGATGCAACTGTTTCTATGAAAGTATATTATAAGATAAAAACAAATTTTTTTTTTCTAATTTTAATTATCATAGGGTCGTCAATTATTAATATCATTAATGACAAATGATACAACTGAAGAATTTCTTAAAATAGCTGTTCCAACATTAGCTCGATTAGCTGTTAAAAGTCATATTGAAATTGGTGAAACAGTTAGTTTGTTTTTTTTTTTGTATTTTCGAATTATTTTATTTGAAAAAATTTCATAGGTAAAATTTTTTCTTAAATTTCTTAAACTTGAACCACGTCAAAATTGTCGTAAACTTATACTTTGTCATCTTGTTCCTATTGCTCGATGTGGTCCAATTGTTTGGCTTGATTCTACAACAGAAGTATAAATATAAATATTAATTATATAATAATACAAAAAAATATATTTTTCATAGGATCTTATTACATTTGCAAATAATAGTGATGATGATTATGTACGATTACAAGTTTTACGTATTATTGAAGCACTTATCAATGGTGGTGGTTATATTTCTCCAACATCTACATCAGGTATATAATTGAAATATGAATTTTATTAATTATTTAAATATTTTGTTTTTTTTTCTTGATGAAATAGATTTAAAAAAACTTCTTCAAATGTTTACTATACATAATAATATTCAAGTTGCATATCAATGTTGTTCAACAACACTTCGAATAATTCTTAAATATCGTAATATATCAAATCTATCTTTAGTTGGTTTGTAGTGTTTTTTTTTTTATTTTAATTAATTTATAATAACATAAAAGTCTTAAAGCAAAAATTTTCATTTATTTATATTTTTTTTTTTTAGAATCAACAAATAATGAATTATTTTCATCACAAAATATTCTTGACGATTTAATTGAACATCTTAATACAGCTTTAGCTGTACTTCTTACTGAAATTATTCAATCAAATAATCTCAAAGAATTACAAGTCTGGTTAACACACGAATAGTTTTTTTTTATTATTTATAAAATTCTATGTTTTGTTTTTTTTAAAGGATACTTTAAGTTTAATTGAACAATCATCAAGAGTATATAATGATAGTGCACAAAATTTTATACATTTACTTTTTACAACATGTACTAATGTTGAAAGTAAGAAAAGACAAAACAAAAAAAAAAAATAAATTTTAAGAAATTAAATATTTTTTTTTTTTTGAGATCCAGAATTATTATCCTATTTAACAAAATCACTTGTTCGTTTATCAACAAATCATAAAGAAATTATTTCTAATGAAATAATACAATTACGTCATTTATTAGCAAATACTTCATTGAATGATGATGTTCGAGTAAGAAATTAATTTTTTGATTTTTTGATAAATTTAAACTTTATTGTTGTTTTTATTATGAAGTATAATCTACTTGCTTTATTTGTTCTATCAAATTCAAATGATATTAATGAAATTCATGAACATATTAAACAACTTTCATCATGGAAATGTTTTTTACTTGCACGTTGGTGTATAAGACATTGTTTATATAAATTAGCTATTAATCTATTAGAAATATTACTTAATTATATTCATATATCTATACATGAAATTTGGCTTCGTACATTAATTGATATATGTCGTGCAGAAGAACGATTACAAACAGCAATGAATTTTTCAGAAAATAATTTAGAAATATTATGTAATAATCTTATTGAAGCTGGATCATTTTATGAATCAAGTTTAATACAAATGCCTGTAAGAATATTATTAATTTAAATTTAATAATATTTAATTTTTATTATTCTCTAGTTAAGATTATCTATTGATGATAATGAACATTCAATTGATGCAATATTTGATTTTGAACGTGCTTATTGTGATATACGTTCATCAATAATTCATCAATTTTATGAACTTATTCATACAATATATCAATATGATTTAGGAATGATTAGTTTTGATTTACTTGGAAAACGAATGGTTAGTTTAAAATTTCTTAAGATTATTTTTTCAAAATAAAAAAGAAAATAACAATGATGTTTTTGTTTTTTTTTTCTATAAACAATTTACATAATGTACATAGTCTAAATTCAAAAGCAATTTATCATATCAATCTAATTTCGATACAGAACTTTTTTGACAATCATAATAAATTTAGATATGTACAGTATCTCTCAGAGATGTCCATCGCGGCTGAAAAACTGCCGCTGCCGCGCCGCGGCCTTAGAAAAAAAAGCTGCCGCACCGCAGCCGCGCCGCTGTCGCGATGAATTATAAAATAAACGTGCCGCCGCCGCGGTGGTTTACAAAAAAGTGTTTCTAATTTCACTGCTGCGACTATATTTGACCAGAGATATTGGTACTAGTCCATCAGATTCATTCAGTCTCGGGGTGTTTCATTTGTAAACCCTGAAATTCTATTAAATTCATGCAGTTTTTAAATGTTCCCCAAAAAAATCCTGCCGCTGCCGCCACAGGCCATCGCGACAGCGGCAGCGCCGCGATGGACATCTCTGGTATCTCTTCATCATAAAATGTTTGTTACTCAGTTTTCTCATTTGAGAAAGAGAAAAATTAATAAAATATATATTACAAAAGCTAGATATTGTATATTGATTGATATAATTTGTTTAAATATTTTATATTGAAATTTTTATTTAGCTTTCTATGATGACTAAACGTTTTTCAACAATTAGTTCAAAAATTAATGATATTCAACAATCATGTTTTGATGGTGATACACAAACATTATGGTGTTTAACATATAATCGTTTTCTTTGTGATCTTATATCTGCTGTTATTGAAAAAATTGTTCGAAATCTTTCGTAAAAGAAATATTTTATAATAAAAAATATATAATTTTTATAAATATTATTTTAGACTTGATAAAATTATTTGGCAAAATCGACTTAATGATATGTCTTGGCGTGATGGATTTACTGAACAAATGTTTATTCGTTTTCGACATATTATTGATTTTGTATGCACTCGATTACATAGTAAAAAGACAACAAAAAAGAATATTAATATAGATGAAGTTTGTTTTCTTTATTTATCATTCGTTTTTTCTTTTTTTTTTTAAATTTTCTTTTCTGTAGGAATTAGCTATTCTACAATACTTAGCTAGTTCATTGATTATAATTCCACCACCAATTCCAAGAATGTTTTTTCAAAAATTACAACAAACAGTTGTTAAAGTACGAAATATTCTTTTATAAATAATAATTTTGAAGAATTTATTATTTTATTTTTTTTTTAAGTTAGTTGTTTCTCCAAATGAAAATGAAGATCGTCCTGTACATGAATCTGATGCATTATTACCTGTTCAAATTCATGGTGAAATTGATGCAATATATCATCAATTACCATTACGTACTGTAAAACAAGTTTTTGTTGAAGTATTAACAAGTCAAGAAATAAATAAAAAAACAAAAACAAAAATTCCTATTCTTGATCAAGTAATTTTTATTTAAATATATATATGATATAGTTTAATATTTTACTTTTTAGATAACAGATGATGATTCATATCGAGAAGTTAAAGCATCACTTTTTTCAGCTGGTTCATCATTTTCAAAGTTATTAGATAATGAAAATGATCATTATGAAAATGTTATTTTAAATGAAGAATTAAAAGATAATAGATTTCATGCTGGTTTTATTTTACATCTTGGTACTGTTACACATTATAATATTCATGTACGTGTATCATTTGAAGATAATAATGGACAACGATGGACGAATGTTGCTGAAAAAACAATTTGTATTAAGTAAAACCGTCTTCTTTTTTCTGTTTTATTCTTCGATATATATATGTTTCGTTTCTTTTTTGTTTTTTTTTTGTAGACTTAATAATCGACGACAAAGTCGATCGGCAGTAGCTGCTCGTCCTAGTCTTCAACAAATACGTTCAACTGGTGCAACAAATTAAATAAATGCCTTTCTCTATTTGTGAATCTCCATTTTGTTTTCAAATAAATTGTACAGAGAGATACTAATGTAGGTGTGGGTGTCAGTATTTGTGTTTGACTGAAGAGAAGATTTACATTCACACCTAATCTTTATGCAAACAACAACTTGTAACTGAATTATGATTGATCGTTTGTGTATCGCCATGGAATAAATATCAGAAGATCTCATAGTGCACTATTTTCCCTCAATAAGATCATAATCATATGTTCTCAATGTTTGATTTCATACTGTAAAAGGTGTTATTTTTGAAAAACAAACAGCAAACTATTACACTAGTACGTCTGCCTACCATCGTAAAATTCTAACAAAGGAAACGAATTAAATCTTCATATGTCTATACTTAAAGATTTAATGCAATGATTAAAATCCAGATGCGTGCTCTATAATTATAATGTAGTCGAAGTACATTATTCTAGCACGTGTACATGACAAAAAGAAAATGTCGCTTCTATCTTCTCTTCAATCTTTATAGTTCATCATCTTGGAAAAGTCTATCTATCGATAATATAAAACGACTTTATCGAGGCACATTCATTGTTTTAATTAGTGCATCAAGTTCTTTCTCGATTGGTATCTTAAATGTGAATTAAACTTTTAGTTTATCAAATTCCTTAATTCGATTTTCAATTTTGTAGTGTAGACAAAGCCATCTTTAGTCAATACTAACTATGAAAATCATATTTATCGTATGTGTAAAGTAGACACAGCACTTTTTGATTTTCATTCCATTATATCTAGTTACTTTTCTTGAGTGTTCATCTTACTTTTTAGATTATAAAAAAAGAAATGATTTCTGCTAATGTAAAAAGAATTAAGTTTATTTATAAGAACAATGAATATTCGTTGCTTGTTAGTCAATAAGTTCTGATAGAAGTACTTATGAATAGAATTCAGACCTATTTTCATATATCAAATCAAGTTTGTTTGCATTTTTGACACCCAAAAAGAGATATTTTTTACATTCCGGTAACAACTGCTAATTAGTTTTTAGTTTGATCCGTTAGATGAAATATCACTCTAAGAAATAATTATTGGAACAGGTAAATAATTGAATATTTTTCGATTTCAATAGTTCAGCTGTTTAAGTTTCTCTAATGAGAATTTCTATATAATTTCAATCACAGGTGCAAAGTTTACTTTTGCTTTCGATAAAAATGTCTCGCTTTGTATAGCTTCTCATTCTCAGAACTTTGAGAAAAAAAAATAATTTTGAAAAATTTTTCTCTTCTTGAAAATATGTATAAAATAGTCGAAAAAAATCTAAAACAATACATTTGAACTTCCTAAGTAATTTTCTTCAATCGTTTATATTGATTCTATACATCAGAAACAGAAACAGAGAGGTATCAAAAGTAAAATTCAAGATAACATTTGTAAGCTTCATGATGAGATGCATATAACTTTATTAAAGTACCATTAAGTTAAAGAAAAAACAGATAATATCAAATATAGACTGACTAATCAATGATTAAACAGAAATTGAGTGTTATTTGTGAATTCATGATTATTCGATAAAATCGAATTGCTCTACATAATGATATATAATGAATTCGATAGAGTTTTACTTGCTTGACAATGCTCATATTATGAAATTATTAGTATTTGTAATAGAGCAAAACTATTTAATAAACTTTGTTCAGTATTATTTTTGAGAATAGTTTTAAGGGAGACTATGTTATATAATTATCAAAGGATCACTTTTAGTTTTCAGTTTTTGTTATTTCAAATGAAATATTTTCTACAATCACAAGTAAATCTAAAATATTAGATATTTTTTCAATATTTTTAAACGATAAAAATGAAAGTGTTAAGTATATTATATAATCCATGTATATGCGTGAATTGCAAAATTTTGGTATCATTGACGTTTTAGCTGTATCTGGCTAATAATTTCTGTTTCTCTCAAGCGATTGGGACAATTTTTTTAATATTTTTTCCTTTTTGTATGCCCTACTGCCACACGAAATTTCAGCTCTCTAGCTCATACTATCGCTGAGTTATGAGAGGTGTATTAAAAAAAAACGTTAGTTATTTGTTGATATATGAAAAGAAGGGTGTGACTGTCTCTTATCTTCACACCCACACCCAAATGAATATAACACGGCAAGCAAAATCAATTTCATTATAGTCTTTTTCTAACTTTCTATTCTTCAAACAGAGCTGAAAACTGATTTGCACTTTTTAATGAGTAATGTCAATTTTATTATTCAATGAAACAGCAATTAAACTGTACAACTTGTATTTCTCTTAATAATCAATGAACTGTTGAGAAACTTTTGCTGCTTAACACAGATATAGAGTACAATAAAATGCAGTACTCAAAAGTTGTTTAGGTTCATTTTTATTTTTTCGTGTCAATTGTACCAAAATTTTGTAATTCACTCACATATATGTATATAGCTATCTTTAAATATGAACGGATTATATAATATCTGATAAATAAAACAGATATTATCAGCACGAGATATAATCCCAAAACTTCTTTTGATTAGCGTATAAACGAAATGTGCTTCAGTTTTACACCATATCAACATTATTAAATGAAAAGTTTCTCTCAGATGATTACTTAGAGAAAAAATTTATTACGATGAAAAATTTCGCTCTGCTCTTTGACTGTCTCTGATATATATCAAGAAAAAGGTGATTTCAAGAAGATAAATGCATTTGAGAGTAA
This sequence comes from Rotaria sp. Silwood1, assembly GCA_905250075.1. NCBI lineage: Eukaryota > Metazoa > Rotifera > Eurotatoria > Philodinida > Philodinidae > Rotaria > Rotaria sp. Silwood1. Next base: position 3,449 of record CAJNOP010001995.1, on the reverse strand, counting down.
TGCAGAATTATGTAAGAAAACAAGTTACTTTCTTTTATCTCGTCTGTTAATGTCCTTCTTTTTTGCAAATAACTGCAGATATGTAGCTCATCTTGGATGACATGTTTCATATTAATATTTAGTACCTAAGACGAATTCGTCATCCCATGTTATTTCTTTCTGGGTTCTTCGATGAAAAAATGCGAATTGATTTCTATTAAATTGTGGTTGGAAGTAATTTATATAAATAATAGACAATATGATTTATTATATTGTCACTATTAATCTTTTAACATATTTGGATTAGTTGTTATCTTTGTTTTAGTATTTTTCATGAAAAAAAAACTTGAGATCATTTTACAGAAATTTAAACAATACATACAAGTATAGCTTTAAATCATTTGTTTTCGTATGATCGACAGATTGTCGAGCAAGTGAAATATCGAATTCACTCTATATATCATTATGTAAAGCAATTCAACTTTTTCGAATAATCATGAATCAACAAAAAACACTGAATTTGTTATGTATCTCATCACGAAGCATACGGATATTTGCTTGAATTTTACTGTTGACACCTCTCTCTCTGTCTTTGATTTATAACATTGTATAGAGAATTCCAATGTTTTGTTTTAGAGATTTGTGTTTATTATTTTTTCGACTATTTTACTCAAATTTTCATGAAAAGTTCTAGAAAACGAAAGATTTTCATCAAAAGCAAAAGTGAATTTTGTATATGTGATAGAAATTCGTAGTAGAAATAATCAAATGATAAATTATTTATTTTAAATGCATAATTAGTATAGTCGAAAACTATCAAGCTTTTTACTTCTAAAAATTAAAACATAAAAAACTTTACTTGTAATATAATGCTAACAAAGACTATAGTTTTAGGTGATGAAAATGTTGTAGCAAGAAATGGATGGTGTAGATACTTCCTAAACAATTTTATTTTATCAATTATTGGTGAGTAATTAAGATGAAAAGAAAAAAATTAACTTTCCTTAAAAGAAAAACTTATATTGTAGAATGTAATGAGCAAGAATTCAGAGTTTAGTTAAACTAACTGATGGATATTTTATCTGTAGATCTACTCTGTAGTTAATATAAATGTCTATTTCTGCTGAAGATCTAACGTCTTCATAGTGCGACTGTATATGAAGGATATAGTTTAGAGAGGATGTAGGCGGGTGTCATGATCTATTTATGTAGATTCACACCCTGCCAGGAATATTTACAATGTTCTTGATGTTCGAATGATATGATACTCATCGAGCTAAGAGAATAATGAAAATGAGAATGAAGAATTATACTTTAAAACAGTTTTTTTTATTTCTCGAACCCTCTATAACGTGACTGAAAGATAACTCGAAATATTTTGTAAATCTCAGAGAGAAAGTCTCCATGAAATTTACTTATTTATGGACTAAGTTATTCTTGAAGAGGGGTGTGGGTGTGAGTGTGAGTGGTGTGGATGTTGGTTACGAAAAGACTCAGGCTATACCGATAACGACATCATTACACCGACACTCAGATCCACCCCCACTCCCACACCTGCACACCTACAGCCACAGCCACACCTGCTCACACCCCACACCCTTGTATTGATGGTGTGTCGTGAGTGGCAAAAGAATTGATTTCGGCGAGCATCTCTGCAAACTCGATTGTTGTTTTACAATACTCAAAATTTTCATCGAAAGAAAAGTGAAAACAAGGGGGTAAGTGCAGGCACTCAGCACCTGTTTGACACCTTTATCGAATTTACTATGAGCATCGTCAGTACCTTCAACCATTTTTTCACTATCTTAAGTACTTTTTCAGCACCTTGGGCTAAAATTTAGTGCCTAGGCTCTGCCCTTTAAATTTTCTCGCAAGGTGCTGAAAAGTACTTCAGATAGTGGGAAAATGGTTGAAGGTGCTGAAGGTGCCGAAGGTGCTCATAGTAAATTCGATAAAGGTGTCGAACAGGTGCTGAGTGCCTGCGCTTTCCTCCTTGAGTGGAAAATGGTTCTCTCCCACTATTGTTTTTCGACTGATATCTCTTATCATGACTAAACATAAAATTCGGTATACCAGCTGGTAAAAGTTGTATTTAAAGCCTGATAGATACCAAAAGAGAAAGCTGTCTTTATCTTTCATTAATAGTAGATAAAATAAGGTAAGCGTGAAACGATGCATAGAAGATCGTTCTTTCGTTTATTTATATTCAGATGTTCACATAAAAGTAAGTTAGTTAGCTCTTGCTGTTTTCAAGAGATATTATTCAAAATCAGTAAGAATCAGTGCGCATCATGCGCTTTGATTATCAAGTTGCTTTATTTTTTTCCGTTTGCTTTTGGATATGTTGGGTTAAATATTTTGTTTTTATCAACATAAGTAAATTTTGCAACCTCCTGTACGAGAAAAAAGTGGATGGGTAGTGACACATCAGGAATATCTAATTGCAAAAGAAATAAGGCAAGTTTAAGTCGTAGAACGAATCAGTCAGTATTTTGAGTGAATTGCCACCGGAATTGAAAATAATTTTATATTCTGATGAACATTAAAGTCGAAATTTACTATCGTGTGAGAAGATAATCTTTTTGCTTCCAGAAAGTTGTAACGAAAAGGCATTTCGATTGACGCCTGAGAAGGTAGGGTAAACTCCTATTTCCCGGAAAGTTAACATAACTCACATTATGAAAAATGCACTGCAACAAATATGAGACTCCAGCCACTGCGCAAATTCAGTCAGAGCATTATTTTGATATCAAAATTTGCATGGAAATATTAGTTTTATGAGCCGAGTCTCCGTGAGTTCACTTTGTTAACCAAATCTGGTTGATTTAAGCACAAGAGGCAAACCACTTCCACATTTTTTGAATGGATATTTGCGAAAAAGTACCATGTGAATTTCACATATATCATCCAGTTATCAAAGTATCCATAAACTTCATTTTGAAATGGCCACAAGATTTAGGAATGCTTACGCTTCGTGCAACATTTCTGACTTTCACGCTTCCAACCCTGCTCACGTTCCCTCACTTACATGAAAAACCAGCTTAGAATTCGAAACTTCAATTCCACTGCAAACCTCCAATTCCAAATAAAAACGCTACACATGTCGCTTATGCTGCCAAATTTTACGTTCCGATTTTCAAAATTCGAATCTTCGCATTATGTTTTCTAATTTATATTACAAGCCCAAAGATTACCATGAAGAACATGCCACAAGTCGCTCTAACCTTACTTCCACACAGCCACCCACACCCATTTTAAGCGATTTAACAGCGCTTAAATATGCATCGTTCAGCACTTTCTAGCGCTTAATTGTGGAAGTTGAAGCACTTTCAAGCGCTGAAATTCTAAGCATTATAGGTGCTGAAAAGCACACATTTTAAGCGACTTAAAAGTACTTGTAATTACATGTCTAAGTGCTTATAAGCACCAAATTTCTATAAACTTATATTCATTGTTGATCGATTCTATTA
>CAJNOP010001994.1:0-21009 GCA_905250075.1 Rotaria sp. Silwood1 | reverse complement strand
TTTGACAATAAATATCCAAATTGTTAGCATAAGATCATGTATTCGGTTAGGAATAGATCAACAGAGAATGCATCAACAATCATTGAGCACCGACTCGATGTAGTCGAGCACTATCTGTTGATTGTGCAACAAGAAGAATATGTTTACCGGAAACAACAAAACCTTTGTCAAAGGTAGTCTCATTTAAAGCTTTACCAATACCCATTGAACCATTGTACATACTTCCATCACCTTCAGATCGATCTATAGGTTACTGAAAACAAAATTATTTCCGATAATGCAAACAATTCGAATCAAAAAAACTATCCTAACTGGTATAGGCCAAGATATAGCGTTTAGTTCACATGCACAACCTAATTTTTTTTTATTAAACAATATATTATATCAAACCATAATTTAATATATACATAAAAGTAGTTTCAAAAGCAACAGACAAAGAAATTCACTTGCATTTTTTGTCTATTGAGCACAGATGAGTTTTTAATTTTTTTTTGAATAGGACTAATGAACTATAATGAAGAATTTTCAATTCGATTATACTATGATGTTTTTAAGATTCTTCCATAAAATATTATTTGAATAAAGAATATGTAGAAGTTCTTACAATTTTGTTGTCCTGAGATATCTTGTTGACATTTATTCTCGATGAGGGACGCTAACTACATCTTATGCAATGGCAACTTTATGAATGTATCAAAATGTGTTGATGACTGATCTAAACTGAGAACTGCCATTATGCAACACTACCATCTAGAATATCCATTCCGAATCTTTACAAAGAAACGTACACACGTGTCTAAACATATGAGAGCAAACATATATACAATGATAGTTTATTCAGTAGGACTCTCTACTCTGTATTACCAGTACAATTCCTGTACTTATGGATCAAAAAGCAGAAATACTCGTGTCTTTTTTAGCTTACAACGTGATGATATCTATCAGTACTCTATATGACACATTCTCTTTGTTTTTCTCGCATCGACATCAGATCGATATACTGACTTTTTTTGTCTTTCTATCTGTTCTGTTCTATTTTCTACCGTATGCACTCGTTACTTCTTCTCTTATATAATGTGCTGTCGCATCCTCATATTTTTACTTTTACTGCATATACTATCGACGTTGAATTAAGTGTATAATAATGAGTGACAAAAACAACGCAAGCCTTTTGGGTGGACATGCTCAATATGCGAAAGGAGCAGTTGAAGAAACAATCGGCAATGTTACAGGTAGTCAAGCTTGGAAGGATTCGGGTGTACATGATAAACAAGAAGCAACTGAAAAAATGAGAACAGCAAATCAAGGATCAAGTGAATGTCCAGTCATCAGTAGCGATACAGAGAAGAAAATAGGCAACGCAGTCGGCTGCGAAGGAATGGTTCGCAATGCTCAAGAGAAAGAGAGAAAATAGTAACCGTATGTGTTTTTGTCATCAGCAATATATGAACAAAAAAAAAATGTTTCTTATGAGTTTACCCTTTTTATTGTAACCAACTATATGAACTAATAGTAAAATAAACAAGCGATTTTTTTTTGCTTATACCATATGTTTATCTCATTCTTATGATATCCGAATTGGCTATGTAGGTTTGCTTGAAAGCAACAACAATTCTTCTTGACAATTGTAAGCATCATTTAGTTGTATAATCCAAATAGATAATTGAGAATAAATTTGAATAAAAAAAACAACAGCTAAAATTTCAAGAATACAAATGACTTTTTGTGTCATACTTGCTTGTCTGAAATTACGTAAGCGTATCAAAGATGAATTAGCAAAACATCAATCAACTGAAGCAAATCCTAGCATAAACCATTGTTCAACTTATATTGTGTGAGTGATACGGTAGTTTTATTCATTGTTTCTACCAGTTGATAATTTTCAAATGTATTCTGTTCGCAATTTTTGTTTGTGTTAATAACGATCTTCCTACTAAGAGTGTGTATGGGTATGCTTGGATGGATGTCACTGATGAAAAGACCAAGCTGGCAACCATCACTTAGCAATAACCACACCCACACCCATACTCTTCAGTAGGTACTAATATAATCAACAATACAAGAATAGCAACAACATTCTATGCGTCTGCCAACATAAATTCAAAAATAAAACTATGAATAGATTTATTTTGGGGTGGAGTGTGGGTGTGGGTGGGTGTTGGTGCGGATTTAGATACAATGAAGAACAACATCCACACCCACACCCACATCCACCCACACCCTAGTACATTGACAGGAAATAATGGAAATGTTCTATTTGCGATGTATTTGTTAGGTATTACTGAAAAAGATGTAGTTCAAATTGATATTGGCAAAATGATTGATGTTGAAAAAAATGAGACAAATACTATCATCAATGTCTTAAAATATAATCAAACGACAAGCATAAAAAATTACAGGATGCCTATATCAATAGTAAAAGTAGCATTGTCATCCTGGTAAAAAGATAGAACTCGTCTAAATAATGAAAATTAATTTGATTCAAAACTTTCTAAACACATTTACTGAATAGAAGTTTTATACGAAAGATGGTACTATAATTAAAAAGACCATAAACTTATAAGCACTTCATTATAGTTTTCAACCAAAATCCAGGTGATGCAACACTTTCACAGTTGATCGTGTGATGAGTCTGAGAAAGATTACTTTTAGTTTAATTTTAAATAAAAGTATCTACTTCAATCAAAACTAGTACTTCGCGTTTTCTTTAACTCTTTTCAAATGAGATAATGATTTTCATTTGAACTAACAATTATCTTTTCACTTTACTTTGTTTCTAGCCGTCGGTTTCAATACAAATGGAACAGTAACCATTAAACGTGCTAACTATCAATGAATCGATCCTTTCAATGAAATTCATTTCATTAGCTGTTTTACTTTTTATTTACAAGACTTACCTTGATCATTAAATTGATTAATAGGTTTTATTCATTATTATATAGATTTAGTACTTAAATATGTATTACTGTAAAGGTGATCAACAGGAACATACAGATTCACACCTACACTCTCTATACATTTTCTTAAATTTTAATAAATTTATAAGACCAAATGGTTGTATGATATTCATACATTAATTGCATCTTTCCATAACATTGTGAAGTTCATGAAACCATGATATTAAGAACGTAATGTCACAATTCAATGTTTGACTCAAAACAATTCTCTATAATATATAGTGTAGGATTTTGAAACTGATTTATTGAAATTTTCGTCAATTTTCGATGGTGTGAGTGTGAGGGTATGTATATTCTAAATATGCTTTGTTATAGATCAGAAGTCCGATGTTCATAAATATAAATACTCTGACAAATTATTATTTCTAGTTTTATTTGAAGAAACAGATAGAAATAAATAATTTCTTAAGCATTATATATTTCACTTTTGTTGTGAGTCATTTATTTGTTAAGTTAAAATGTTATAAATGGAATAATTTGTTAAAACGAATTAATCTATTTCTGTTATGATTGAAAATTCCTCATACAATTGTCAGACTAAATTTCAATGGAAATTCCCATTGATTATTTGAACAATTTGTTACATGATCGTATATTTATTGATTAGATTAAATACAAACATTTTTTTTGTAATCATATTGAAATAATATTAACACATGATAAGTGAACATTTTAAAAAGCTGTTAGCACAATCCGTTGCAGGATTAAAAATGTGAAACACAATGTAGCTGCTATAACCAATGTTCTAAAAGCTGTTGTTTTTCATGCATACTGATATAGATTTCTTCATAACGGCTTACCTTGCATTAAATACTTTCAACAGGATAATATTCTATAGATGCTTCAATGATATATTAGTTATCTATCATATCTGATATTTCTTTGAAGTCCTCTATCAGTCTATAATGATCTCTGAGACTTGCCTTTCACAGTCTGTGATGGATCCAGAGACCTGTCTGTCACGGTCTGTGGAGGAGGGGTTAGATCCAAATTTCTATCCTTAAACACTTCAACACTCCTTTCAGATCGTGTTTCACAAAAGTAAGTTTTACTAACAGATATTTCTCATCTATTTCTTGAATATTATCAATAAGAATATTAATAGATGTTAGAAAATTAGATTTAAAAATGATTTTTATTTTCATAATGAAAATATTATTCATTGTTGGACAGGAAGAAAGTTATTTCTTCTATTGATATGTCATGAAAATTTTATCTAGGAATGCTTAAAAAACAGAACTTATAAAAAACTATAAGTATTTCTCCTGGAACTCGTATCTTTTTGTTAGTTTTATTTAACATGACAAATGTAGATAAATTTCGAAAAATTTGACCAAACGAAAAAGAAGAATGTCTTTTTTTTTTACTTGGACATACTTTATATGTTAGTCCCCAGTAAGATTTTTGGATAATTCGAAAATCTGAAAAAGAATATTTGATGTGGGTGTGGATGAAATTAATTACAATTAAAAAAAAGGATAATAGGTCCTGCATAATCAAAGAATATTATTCTGCATCTTGAACAAAGAAGACGATCATGGAAAAATAATAATGTGTCTTTCAAATGAAGTTCATTTATAGATAAACTTCCAGATAATACAATAGGCAAAATTTTTAAAGAGTACTGTGTTTCTTTAGGCGAGATCCATGTACATGGTAATGTTAATTACGACGATAGAAGATGACGAGATAGGAGAATAAGAAGAGAATAATAATTTGGTGATAAACGGAGAGTTTCGCGAGTCATGATGTAATGATGTGAGTATTGATCTCTTTTTCACTGACACCTCCATCCACAAGGTTTATAATACATTTATTTAATGAGCAATACTCTTAAGTAATGTTTATTTATTTCAGTTACACAGATAATAGATTTATGACAACTAATTAAATCAAGGATAAAAATTAAAATAGTACTAGGAAAAGTGAATGAGAAAGATAATGATATTAAAAACAATTATGAAATAAACTCTTCTGTTGATTTTTTTGATCTTACTATAACAAATGATAATGGTATATTGAAAACGTCACTTTATCATAAACGAACTACTAAACCATATATATATCCGATCACTCGTGACATATGCATCGTAACATATCTTGCAGTGCTTTACTATATACAGCTCGTATTTGTTTCGATTTTCACGATTTCGATAGAGAATGCATTCATTATTGATATGTTCCTTTTAGTGAATAAATGCCTACGAAGATTTAAATTGAAACAAGTTCGTCGATTCTTTCTAATGAATTATACCACTTTGGTGTTAAAGGAGTTGAATGATGAGTTTTATCAGAAATTCTCCATAATAAATTATTACATCAACCAACAAGACGAGAAAAGGAACTGAAAATTATGTTATAAGATCTTGTTTGCTTGCCAACAATCTTAAAACGAAAGACATGAAACAGAATTAGTGTGAGTGTGTGTCATGATCTGCCTGCATTCTTATCCTTCTAGGTCCATATCCACACCCAATATGCTTGAAAGATATCGTTGTAATGTTTCATGAATATATTAGGGATAAAGCTGTATTTAAGTTACATAGATCGAGAAAAAAACACTTCAACTGCAATGTGCCTCTAAATAGTAAGTTTTATCGACAGAAACCAAAATTCTTGATATCATCATTAAAAGTGACTTGTGAAATGAGAAATCTTTCAAGACAGTTATTAACATTTGTTGCGTAGAAACTAAGATGTTAACTATGACTCAATACATTCACAAGTTGCCCATAGATATGTATCACTTCCTATCCATATCCATACCCACTTTATATAGCAGCTCTTATTCTATTAATAGAAAATCATACTATAATAAAACATGTTCTTTTTCATATAAAATCACGGATAATCTTAAAATATTTTAATCGAAATAATTTTTAATTAAGTGATCAAAATTCGTGATGTTTCTAAAAATCTTATGGATAGATAATCGTGATTGCATATTCATGTTCATAAATATAATGCAATTTATATTTTTTAATGTTAACTTTTATCTATATCATAGTCAACATAAAAATTTCGGTTCAAATTAGAATATAAAAAAAATGCTTATTAAGAAAAAATATGAAGTTTTCTTTTTATTTTATTTGAATTTGACAAAACAGTTGAGAGAATATCAAATTAGTCAAGAGTTCTAGCAACGAAATGGTCTAAAACCCTACCAGCAAATGAAATATTTAATGTTATTTCCAAATTGTTTCATCATCGTATCAAAACGTCTGGTGGAAAATACATCGAGAAGAAACGCGTAAATGATACTACCGAGTGTAATATTTGAATAACAAACTTATCCTTTAGTTTGGTGAGCATTTGAAACAGTTTATTATGCTTTAATATCATAATTATGCAATAATTATACGCTTCAATGCAGATTTCTATTTTAAAACTACTCATATCCAACTTCTGCTCGTTAAGAGAACTATTATAAATTCTACCATATGATTTGAAAAAGCAAACAGAAAATTTTCTTTCATTGTAAAAAAAGACAATCGTTTATATGTCAAATAGAATAACAAACTTTTACAATGAAAAGATATCAAACGAAGTAAAATAACAGAAATAGAACATTTCAACATTAAAAAAAAATTCTTTAAACTTTGCGACTACTATGGTTAGTTAAATACAAAAAGTAAATACGTCTTTTAAATAAATGATGAGTTGTAGATCAACATCAAATAAAAGATTTTTTCATTAAAAAAGATAAAATTCCAGAGAATCCAGAGTTTTTGAGAAATCAATAATTGATTAACGTGCCGATCAGCAGCAGACAAACATAAAGAAAACGGATCACTAAAAAGAAATATCTATTTTTATATGAATGCCACGTTTTTTTTTGAAATTAGCATTTTCCAATTTTTGTTGTTTTTAAATAATCTTTCTGTTTAATCTGGTAAGTATTTAACATCTACGGAAAGAGTCTGAAACGACTTGGTATTGATTCTGAAAATATGCAGCGAAAGAACGCCAAAATATAATCCAATAATATAAGTACCATATAATAAGCCATAATATGACACTATCAATTTAAGAAATTTTGTCGATTATGCGACGAACAAAGTCGCGTTCATCATTGGATGGTATTTGAGGCATATTGCTAATAACAGATCTATGTAGAATGTCATCGTAAGAGCGAGGTCGATCTTCAGGATTTCGCTTCAACCTAAAATGTGGACATGTACATAAAATATCAATTCAAATGAAAACTACTTACAAATCCTGAATAAGTTGTTGCATTTCATTAGAGACTGTCGTAGGAACTTTAGGTTCCCAGTATGGAAGTTTAAAAGGTAAGGCATTAGGATCCACATTGTAGAACGGATGTTGACCATTAATAATTTCCAACAAACTAATACCCAATGCCCACATGTCATCTTGAATGCTAGAAGGGAACTGTGGACGTGGTGGTCTGTAAGATTCAGTGCCACCATCAAAGAAGAAATCTGGATTTTCATTCAGATCAACGGAAACACCGAAATCGCACAATTTAACTATACCATTCTTATTGATAAGCATATTATCAGGTTTTATATCTCTATGAATGATTCTTTCAGTATGTAAAATACGAAGTGCTGATACAATCTATAACGAAAGAAAACAACAATAATGAACTGATAATCATAAGTTTCTTACATTGTATACGACACGGTGCGCCAAAAGATCAACATTAGTGCGCAAAACTTCATTTGATTGATGCATCACTGAATAAAATTTCTTCATTGATGTATGAAAATATTTCATACAGATATGCAAGTCCCCAGTTTCCTACAAAAATGACATAACATACATTAAAACTAGAAATATAGAAAAAAAATCAATACATACAGGATGAATTACTGCACAGTAGTAATTGACAATATAAGGTGTATTGTTGGAAGCAACCTTTTCCATTATTGATAATTCAATATCTTCTGACGTTCGTCCATTTACCTGTTTTCCATTTGTATCACACTAAAATGTACAATATTCACGTTAAGTAATATGAATGTTATTGAGAAATGAAAAGATCAATTTGGATTTCTATTCATCTTCTTGAAAACGAAGGAAATGAGGAATTATTCCATTAAGAATTTTCCCAGCTAAAAGACTCTTTTATGTTAAAATACTTCAATCTTTTTTAGGATCTTTCTCAATCGGAATAAGCTTATATTAAAGAGGTACAAAAATTCAACAACGCTTCTCTTACTAAAAACGAGATATTTCAGACTTATAAACATCTGATTACATCCTGTGTTACAGATTAATATTCATAAAAAAAAAAGTATGAATATTTCTTTTCTGTGGACTGCGTACTTTAACTGCCATACAGTCGTTAGGCAATCCTTTTATCATGACTTGACGAACTGCACCGAAGCTTCCTGAACCGAGTTCTGCACTGTTATCGAATTCGTCGATGTTCACTGTAAATACTTTACCATCATATGTGAATTTATTTGCACCTTTGGGTATATTCGATCTAAAAATAACATAGAAAAAGAATTGTCTTGTTCGACAAAATGTTTTACCGATATTCGCTTGGTGTGCTCGGTTGTTGTGGTGCTAGAATAAGCTTGTCAATGAAACTTAGCTTTCCTAAAACAAATGATAAAAATTTTTAAATTCAAAATAATCATCTAAATATTTAGATTTTAGAGATGAAAGTTTTAAATGAACTGCTTTAGTTTAGATTAAAACTTTTCTGAAGAGACTCTTGTCATGGAGAAGACAAAAATTTGATTCTAAATTTTATCACATGGCCAGTTTTATATTAAAGTCGTATACCTACTTCATTATATCAAGACATATTTGCACTAAAAGTTTTTTGACAAATTTCTCTATACATTTATGTTCCAATAGAGGAATTTGAGGGATCTAAGACAAAATGCAATGACTCACGAAAATATTTATATATGTTTCTCAGTATATGAAATTGAGTGTTTCTCGTCTTTGAATCATTATTTTTTTTTCAGCATTACTTCGTTTATCTAATTCTGTATTATTAAAATTACATAGAAATTAGAAGATGATGAATGTGATAAAAGAGCAAGTAGAATTGTGTTTCTTTTAAAAAACTATACAAGAATAGATGAATAGAACCAAATTACTTTCATAATGAGGTCATTCAAAATGCGACTTTGTTGTATTCAAGAGAGAAATCGATTAATATATATTTCTTATATTTGGCTTATTAATTTGAATCTAATAGCTATCTCACTATTGATGAATATCTAAATCAATAAACTCGATTGTACTTTTTTCTATTGTCAATTATTTTATAAACATTTCACTGTAAAAGTAATCTATCAAAATTTAACTTCGGTAACGTTCTCTGAGATTATCAGAATAGATATCAATGCTTAAAATTTTCATTCCTATAAATAATGTCCACAAAAAAAATCATACTTCGTCTGCGTCGACTTGCAATGCCTTGGCGATCATCATTGACAGAAACTTGTCGAGATCTTTCATTTCGTTCAATAACTTGTCTGGCTTCTTTTCCTAAGTAAGATCAAACATTGACATTTTACACACATTACAATAAACTCCGGATTAAAACTACCTGATTCTGATAATTGTTCATTGCCAAAATTATTTACAAGCAAAGTTACAATTGGTGTTAGAGGTTGGGCTGCTCCGGGTAGTATTAACAGCTTTTTATCGACAGCATTCTCTACGGCCTGTTGTAAATCTTCTGTTTCTGCAGCTGGAAACAGAAAAATAAACAAACATTTTAATTACTCACTTTCTAGTATGAGAATGTTCGTATTTAGCTTACGAATATTGACTATACCTGAAGCACACAATTCAGGAAAAAGTGTTGTCGTTTCATTTTCAGGCGAAACGTGTGGCTCTGCACACTCAGCATGATTGTCGCTTTCACTAGGCAACTCTTCCTGATGTAAATGATATTTATAAGGATCTGCGTCAGTATTTGTTTCCATCTAAAAATAAAATAGTTCGAAAATAGCACTCAATAAATATTACACTAATTTGTTTTGATATTCTGATTAACTAACTCGAGATGAATAATGGTTTTCAATTCTTTTCGTTAACTCTGTCAGATATTTTCTTATACAGATCGTTTAGTCTATCTTTTCTAGTAATATGATACTAAAACTCTAAGTGAATTGTGGGAAAGAAAATAAAAAAAAGAAAAAAAAACAGAATTTCAGATCTTTTCATTTTATTTACTGTGAAATCAACTGTTATTCGTAGATTTCATTTACTTTTAATTTTACAAAATTTTGAATTTACTCAGATACAAAATATTTTCATTTTATCGTGTAACAGTCAAAATTACTTACGCGTGTATAATATACATGTGTAACATTTATCATGTACACTTGCTATATGAATATAGTGTAGCTATTCTAAACCTTTTTGGAAGATTTTTAAATAGTTTTTATAACATCCCAATAAAGTTTTAGAATGGATTTTAAAATCGAAGCCAGCCATTATTCGTATGATTTTCTTTTTTCTCAAATTATTATATGACAATATCCAAAAACATGACAGAAAAGACCAAATTTATAGTTTGGAAAGAGGAAGAAAAAGACAAATCAACAAAAGATAACGTCATCACAGAGCTTGGTATTTACCAACGTTTTTCATGAATATTTTTCAATGAATTGTAATTTTAGAAAAATATTTTAAATAAAAATCAATGTTACAATCGAGTATTTATTTTTATAATAGCTGAGAAAAAGTGGATAGAAATTTTGCAGAAGATTTGTATTTTACATCAGTCTGTTGAAATCTAAATCATTAAAAAAACAGTAAATTATTCACTCCATGTATTAGACTCTATACTCATATAAAACTGATTCTAAGTAAAATTTGTTTTTGAAAAAACATTTTACAATGGTAAATAATTGTCCAACAAAGGCTTAAGGAGTTAGCTTTGCAGTTAAACTAATAAAAGACATTTAAAAAAAAATGATCGATAAATCTTGGATAGTACATTTACAAAAAAAATACTGTCAAGAGCAATAGCAAGTAAAAAATAGGTAAAACTTATTAGCAAACAAAAAGAAATAAAAATTCTGTCAACATGTGAAACATACCCTATAATATTATTCACAGTGTTGAGAACCAACAGAACTCTCGAGATTGACAATAAGAAAGAAGAAAGACAGGCCGAATGGGACAAAAATGTTTCATATTACGCAATTTATGATGCATTTTTTTTCCAATGTTGACATTCATTGGTATTTTACAATGACGTCTATGATTCAATCTTTCCTTATATGGACGCTTTAGTATAACCTAGACGAACGGCATTACTCATGGAAAAATGTCGAAGAAAAAGAAAAAAAAATTGCACACTCTGGTAAAACATTTTTGTTCTTTTGCGTCAATGTAAGTATTTTAAGATGGCAAACAAATAAAACAACAAGTGTGAAAACGTAGATTCAAAAATTACAAAAGAATCATATATGTGTATAAAGTGAAAAATGTAACATTCTTTTCATACAAATTTTACCGTACTAGAAAATCAAAATTGTGGATGTGTGAATAGGCATTTGAAACATATTTTCTTTATTTGATCTGTTTGTATTCGACTTCTCAAACAAGTATCGATATTTTTCATATTGATTGAAGTTTTCAATACTTAGTGAGCGGAAGCTTATCGAAAGCATATTATAGATTTGTGAAATCGCTTAGAAACAAGCAAAGTCTATCGAATTTGAGAGTATTTTGATAATAAAAAAAATATATTATAAGAATCATTTTGATTGATTTAGTAGAAGTTCATTCGAAACAAGAACAGTTAAAATTATTGAGTTTAATGTTCTGTGTTTGACACATGAAAAACATTCATACTTTTTAAAGTAATATTTATTATGAACTGATAAATGTTTAAAACAAAACCTATCATTATTCTTAGTAAACCTATAATCTTTAGACATTTTTTGCTGCATTGAAAACTACATAAAAAAGATTATATTGATTGCATAATTTATTATACAAATGTACTATTTATCAAATCAGCTCTTTATATAAAATACAGATTTTTAAAAGAACTTTATCCTTAGATCAACAATATAACAAAATATTTAAAACGTGACATAAAACAATTTCTCAACCACAAGAATTCGAACATATTTTTAAAAAATTATTCACCAAAAGATGTTCTAGACTGTGTTCGTGCATAACCCAATTGGTTGTGAAGTTGCTTGGATTTTCTTATTTCACTCATTGACTTTTCGACGAGAAACAACAAACTTCTATTAGTGTACTGCAGAATAGATTTCGTTCTGATCAAGTTTTAGTATGTCTCTTTTCAAATGAAAACTAGAGTAAAAAAAAGGCATAAACAATCATTACGATAAAATCTACACAGGTGTATTTTACAAAAATGAATCATGTAATAATTACCCACAATGCATCTCGTATTTTGTTATGATGAATCAACCTTGATTTTACTTTTCTTAATCACAACATTATAGTAATGTAGACCTTCATTTTTTACCTACCACAAGATATGCTTTATATTGTCCCCATTGTAGAGTGTGGGTGGGGGTGTGACTCTTTATTACTACATCCACACCCATCCATATCCACACCACAGCCCATTCGCACCCTCAATGAATCGATACGAAACTTTCAGAAAAGCTTTCTCCATACCTGAGCATTATTGCCTGCAAGGTTTTGAATGAAATGTTGCACTAAAGAGTTATGACATACCGACGATCATCGTATTGCTGTTCAAGACCCGAAGACATTATTATTCAAGTAGCTGAACCTATCTTTTGGGTGACGAAAGATCAAAGTCTGACCTTTAATTTCACATAAAAATATTCAGAATTAATCAAGTACTTGATAAGAAGCAGGGCAAACATTTGTAAGGACTTTCTCTGAGTTCTGAAATTCAGGGCAAAAGAGTATTATCGTCCATCATAACTTTGTTTCTAATAAACTCATCGAGATGCGGGCGGCACCACTGACCTGCATTACTTATGGAGTATGTGCCCACAAATTTTCAAACTTCTAGCTCTTATGATAGATGAGATGCGGAGGGGGAGAAAGATTTTTGTCCACAGGTGTACAGGTAAAAAAAAATATACAAAAATTTTTCTATGTATAACTATTCTTTTCTTTTCGTTCTTTTTTCTTTTTTTAACATTGCAATGTTAAAAAAAGAAAAAAGAACGAAAAGAAAAGAAAAGAATAGTTATACATAGAAAAATTTTTGTATATTTTTTTACTTGCATTTGTGTTGATAATGGACTGAAGATCAAGCCGAAATATTCACAAGTTTTATGAAATAAATTCAAAAAAAAATAAAATGATCCATGAACTCGTATTACTCATCATTAATCTATTTACATATATTTCATTGAACGAAATCCATATTTCTCTATATATACATAGACAATGTTGTAGTGGGAAAGTTCCAACATGAATTTGGAAAAACAATATATATGAAGGAAAGATGGGTGTGGATGTGGGTGTGGGTGTGGGTGTGGGTGTAGATGTGAGTGTAGGTGTGGGTGTGGGTGTGGGGTGTGAGTATGGGTGTAGATGTGAGTGTGGGTCTTGTGTAATATTTAACCCACACCTACACCCGCTGGACCGATCGGTGTTCGCCACCGTCTATGATTCACTATTCAATTAATCGTTGCCATTCTCTGGCATCACAGTGCCATTCAGAATGGATTGCTCTACCTCCACAACCAATTCTATTCGGTTTTTTTCAATTTATTTATTTGACAAATCGATCGATCGATGAATTCGAAATAAACATTCTGCCAGACTATATCTGTTTCGATTCGTACCGTTGTCCGGGTTTGCTACTATCTATCTATCAACGACAAAATTAACCGTGCACCGTATTTTCTATGTCACTTTTGATAGAAACAAGATAGAGAGCTGCGGTTTTCACCGTTGAAAAGAGGAGATGAAGACGCATCGAATCGTATACCACAGATTTTTTAAGTATATTTTCTGAGGCTTTTTAAATCAATGATCTATAAAAGGATAGCGGAAAAATTGTTGTTATCAAAAAGAAAACAAGAAAAAAAGTGTTTTTGTTTCATAGGTATTGCTGGAAAAATCGGCTTATAGTTTCGAATAGAATGCTTATGACTCCTGAACGATTGAAGCTAAGAATCGGAGCCTTGCATAGTTTTATATATCTTCAATTAGCGCTTTCAATGCACATCAGATAATTGAAAATTCACTGTACTCACATATTAAGAACGTTGTTTTACAAAAAGCTCAATTGAAAACCTTAAAAAAACTAGGTCAACAAGTCGATAACGTATGGTTCGATGCGTCTTTATTTCCTCTTTCCAACGGTGAAAACCGCAGCTCTCTATCTTGTTTCTATCAAAAGTTACATAAAAAATACGGTGTACGGTTAATTTTGTCGTTGGTAGTATTGTTGTTACAAATTGGACTAATAGATTGAGTTGTTGCCATCGCAAGAATCTTCCTGATGAGATTGGAAACGCGATAGTGACTAATTTTTATGAGATTGAAGTTATTTTTGAACCTCTTATTCAACTATGCTTAACGATTGGTCGCGAAAATTTTTGTTCAGATTCATCTCTTTTCCATTGTTCACAATCGATGAAATGCATATCATATCATCGCCTCGTTGACGGTATGCGAGATTGTTTCTTTGATGAAGATGAATCTTATGATGCTTGCTCTTTGAATGTTTCCAGTCGATTTATGTGTCAGTCTAATTCCAGTAAATGCTTGTCATTCATTGCCTTTGGAAACGGCGTAGTAGATTGTGTTGCTATGGAAGACGAAATCCTCCATCCATATTCATTGTCAAGCAAATTCGACTATATCTGCTCATTATTTTGCGATGGTTTTCTCGATAGACTCGCTGTCGATGGTCAATTTATCGATGAAACTAATTGTGAATATTGACCTTGTAATACACCTTATGTTCGATGTGATAATGTTTGGCACTGCTTGAATGATATGGATGAATTGAACTGTCCCAATAGTCGATGCCCATTGAATCAACATGCATGTTTGCTCAAGAACTCCTTCGATTGCATCTGTCTACTCATCGAATATATATATGATACAGCTTTCATCGATTGTCCTTCCTATTTCGAAACAATATGGCGTCGAGTTTCTTTCGATAATCGAACTAACATGAATATAAAACAAAGTCTCCCATGGCACAACAATAAATGTATCACACGAGAAAAACTCTGCCACTCGAGTTCTGTACAATCGAAAGAAACATTTGAGATTGGTTGTTCATACATTGATCAAAGTTTATTGTAAATCGAAGAAAATATTACAACATACCAGGGAGAACACGTTTGTCATAGATTTCCTACCGGGCCATATCAAAATGCACGACATTATTTCTTGTCATCACGTTTAGGATTATTCTCACCAACATCGAGCATTTCACCAATAAAACCGATTGTAACTAACGATTCACAAATATCCAATCATTACACAATCGATATCGAATTGAATTACTATTGCCATCGAGGTATTTTCCTTCGATTCGAACCGTATGAAGGTAAGAAATGTCTTTATTCACCGAGTTCATTCGGTGATCAATGTCAATGGCAAAGTCACCGTGTCAGTTTGACACTTCAATTCATCTTTCGCAGTGTCAAATCAAGAATAAGTGTCTTTAAATATCATTCTCATGTTGGTCGACGAAAATGGACGAATTGCACCAAATATCGAACAGTTAACATTTATACCAGTACATGATTGTGGTATCAAGTATAATCTTTATCTAGTCTATTCCGATCGACCGAAACATTCATCAAAAAACTATTCGGTTCATATCGATGTATTCGATCGATTGACATTGAATTACCATGTCAGTTGGCATCTGTCACTACCATATTCATTTCTACCTGTCAATCGTCTAGCTGCTCAATTGATCATTCCCGAACAAGCAGAAATCAAAGATTGTCCATTAGACTGTAGTCATCATGGTCGATGTCGAAGTTATGCTGATAAGCGAACATTGTTCTTCTGTGAATGTGATCCAGGTTATTCGGACTTAGCCTGCAACGAAACACATCAATGTTCGTGTGCTATTGACGCACGATGTCATGCATCGTCATTCTGTCTTTGTCCCTTGCATCTTTTCGGTCGACATTGTTTCTTAAAACATACAATTTGTCAATCGAACAACAATCCTTGTGAAAATAACGGATTCTGTATATCTGTCGATGTACGTTTGGCATTATATGAATTCATTTGCCTGTGCAAAGAAGGTTTTACAAGTTAGAGATGTGAAAAGATCAGTAATCAAATCGAACTTCAATTTCAACAACATTTTCTTGCAACCGTTTCATGGGCCGCTATTCATCTGATTACGGCATTCGACGATCGAAAACACGAACGCATAACTTTATTTAAAAAGATTCATGTCGATCAAGATACAATTACTCTTCATCTTACAGATCCATTTCATATTCTTCTTGTTGAATTATTTAATCGTACTTATTATCGAACGATTCTACGGGAAACATTCATACCATCAGAATCGATTCATGCTCAAGTCAAATCGAATCAACGTTGTCCATCGATCGATGAACTTGGGAATATAACATGGATCAATTCTCCTGTTTGGCATCGACTGAAATATTATCCATTGTTATGTCGACAACAACGCCAATTGATGTGTTTCTATGATGATATTTTCATGTGCATCTGTGATTTGGATCGTTTTGCCAATTGTTTCAATTTCAATCATTCGATAGTTTACAATTGTCAAGGTTCAAATGTGTGTGAAAATAATAGACAATGTCTTATAAACAATGCTACTTGTCCAAGGATAACATTCTGTATTTGTCCCGATTGTTTCTATGGAATAAAGTGTCAATTTTCGACACGAGGATTTGTTCTCTCACTCGATGCCATCTTGGGCTATCATATTAAACCCAACATTAATCTTTCTCGACAATTATCCACTGTCAAAGTAACCATTTTGATCAATACGAATGTTTTAATAATTGGTATTATTAGTTGTTCATTATCGATGATGACATTTCGAATGAGAAAGCCAAGACAGTGCGGTTGTGGTTGGTATCTTCAATAATCTCACTTTGTACCGTTCTCTCACAAATGATATTGATACAGAATCGAATATTGTTGAATATTTTTTGCATCGTTACCGATCCTGGTCTTAGAATTCTTTTAGCATTCAGTGATTGGTTAAATGCGTGTGTAGCTATCGAACGATTGGTGACCGTTAAGCAAGAGCTCTGTTCGATCGAAAGAAGAGTCAAAAGATTGCCAAACGAATGATTTTCATCATCGTTTCTCTAACACTATTAACACATGTGCATGATCCGATTTTGCGTCGATTGATCGATGGCTTCGATGTCGATGAACAGCGTAGATGGTGTTTGGTTTGATACTCATCATTTCTCGATCAATTGAATTCGACAATGACGTTCTTACATTTTCTTGTTCCATTTTCGATCAATTTCATTGCTGTTACATGGATGATTATAACGATAGCACGTTCTCGATCTCATGTGCTACCGAAAAAAACATCAGAGAACATTTTCGCCGTGAAATGCATAAACATAAACATCTACTCATAACACCCGCTCTACTTGTTCTTTTGAGTGCACTACGCTTGATCATTCCGTTTTTCACCAAATGCATGATAACACCACGGCAA
Organism: Rotaria sp. Silwood1; assembly: GCA_905250075.1. Lineage (NCBI taxonomy): Eukaryota > Metazoa > Rotifera > Eurotatoria > Philodinida > Philodinidae > Rotaria > Rotaria sp. Silwood1. The sequence continues at coordinate 3,438 of CAJNOP010001994.1, read as the reverse complement.
CCAAATCTGTTGTTGATCAGCTATTTTATTTCCTTTGTTCCAGCAGTATTACCATTCGTGATCTTTATATTACCATCAAATAAATACAAACGTGATTTTTCAGGAAGCCATTCGATTATTTAAACATCGATTTCGGTGTGCTATATAATCGAAAATGTCTCTTGAACTTGTTCATACTGTTACTCTCACCATCGTACGCGCATGATTAATTTGCTTGATTGTGTGCATTTCTGACTAATTGCTTTTCGTCAGTTCGTCTTTATATTGATTGCTTTGTTGCTAATAAATAATTCTACTGTTCTTTCGCATCACATATGCTACAGAGTCAGGGTTCTTGTTAACAATACAGCAGTGGCGGATCGGACGAATCAGGAGGGGAAATATGATTTTTGTTTCTATGATGGAATGTTTCAATTACTGAAAGATTGACTTTTCTAAAAAGCAAAAGGCACAGATAAAATTCTAACTATTTGCATCGTGAATTGTTTTCTCGATAGTCATTTCAGGTGAATTTCAGTAACTGTCGTACGGATGATTGGCTTTTTTATTATCATGATTCAGCCTGTTAGATGACGTGTATCAGAAAAACCAAGGCAGTACTTGATACAAAAAAGCATTCTATTGAAGACGAAAAAAATTATTTTGAATATAATCAAAAATTTTTTATGTGTATACTGTTTTTGTTCTATCCAACAACCAATGTGATATTTTATTTGCTATATGATGAATCGCGACAACCAACTGCTCACATCCTCACAAGAATTCTTCTAAAAATAAACAATGAACAGTTGTTCTACTTGAAAAGATGCTTTTGCCAGATGTATGAATGATACAAAAGTCGCAGTGCTTCAATTTTTTAAAAATAAATTGCCTTCATTATATCGGAGAGTACAACAGTATTCTTAGCTGAGACATATTATTCATTAGAGAGAAGAGTCTATACACATTATTGAACACAGGTAGGCGTATTTACGTGACAGCAATTTGAGATCTTCGATGTTGATGTCGATCGAATGAATCATTCGATTAGTTTTTGTCCCAAAGCAAAATCCGAACAGTTTGTGTTTGATGCATATCTATTACTAATCTACAATTGTACCTTCCGTTCATTCAAAAATTTGAAAGTAAAATTTTCTATGAGACTGAATATGAATGATGATACTTTCTAAATATTTGAGATTTTCAATAAGAACTTCCAAATCTTCCTCACTATAGACAGGACAATGGATTAAATGTTGAAGAAATGGAAATGCCGAACAAAACTTTGTTCGAATTTTACTCGGCAAATATTAACGTCTCACATCGAGCCAATGTATCTGTGAACATTTGAAATTGATTATTCTGTACAGGTGATCGTATAGTGATGTCATAATCCCGTTATACCGGGTATCCACCGCGAAACAGCAATTACCCCAAGGGTAATGATATCACTCTGTGCCATGGAAACTATATACTTTTTAAAGTTGAGCGTTTTGAGTGGTTTTGGTGCATTACCCTGGGGGTAATGACGTCGTTACACCAAATTCACTCAAAACGCTCAACTTGTACGATATATAGTTTATGTAAGGGATATTGAAGTCATTATGCCTGTTCGTAAATTATAGATCGGGAAAGTGAATACACTTGATTACTCTGCGGGTATTTTGACGGTTGGCTCTCGATACCCAGTGTAATGGTATTATGACATCTATGTAATGGCGCGCAGGTGTGGGTGTGGTGTGGATGAAGGTAATGTTGTGTTGAAGACCCACAGCCACACCCACCAGATTCTCGTTGATGATTTTGTGCAAAAATAATGTATGTTTGTCTCGGTTTCCATCAAAACATAGGACAAGTAAAATAATTAATTGAGATTTATTCAAATGGATTATTTTGATTTGTTATTCATCAAGAATTAGTCAATCAAAGTTTGACCTGAATGTCGCTGTAAAAAAGTTCAATGAGACTGTTTCGATTGAAAGACCTTGATGATCTATTCAGATTGAGAATCGAATAGAGAAGAAAACAAAAGTAAATAAAACAAGTTATTTTTTTTTGTGATAAGTTCTTTTCGATCATTATCAAACTAGTACATCGAATCAAAAAATGATAATTGATATCCAGTCTTCAATAAATGACATTCAACATTTTTTCAAAGTAACAACATATTCCATAATGAAAATGAGATGAAAGAGAGCTCGCCTGTTTTAATTGTTCAATGGCAATTGATCCGAAATAAATGAGATTTCATCTCTGGAATCTTCATTTTTATTCGAATATATGTCACTTAGCAACAAAATTGACAATATCAACACAAAATACAAATAAATGTTTCATACATTAAATCTTTGTACACCCAATAACTAATTGAATAAATATAGAAGAAGAAATCAAATTTTGTAGAAAAACATTTCCATTTTTCAATGATACGTGATGGTAAAATCGATCTGTTACATACATCAAAGTGCCTGTCATGAATGGATTGTTGTTTTCTATTTGTTTTCTTGATAACCTATCATACATTAATGTTTAGCTTCACTAAGCAGATGAATCTCTGATTCAAAGGTCTTCTCTTTTTCGCTAAGTCATTCGATGGCGTAGAGTGCACCAGATAGGAAATTCTATCATCTTCATCGGATTAACAAAAGCAACCAAAAACTATTTCAACGAAAGAATTAAGTTTTTTTTTTTTTTTTATATACAAAAGAGATTCTGTTTTCACTGTTCGGTATTTCCTTACATTAACATCAATACCCAAAGTGACACGAATGTCATCTTTACCTTTTATACAGATTGTACCGAAGAAGCTAACAACAATAAAACGTCAAGAGATATTTAGATAAAAGATGACAATCAATTCCTTCAGTTCATGTGTGATCCGATACAAAAACGATTGTGTTTGAAACAAGAAAAGATTCTGTATCAGTAAATATAGGCTTTCTTCGTAAACTATATCGAAAGGTCATATTTATTCTATCAAATGTAACATATATATATATATATAATGCAGTTGCTCAAATATCTCACTTGAGATAACAAATATTAAATATATTATCCACAGAAGTTTTTAATGAAAAACAATACACAAAACCAAAGAAACTGTTTGAAGCCACGAAATTGTGTACTAATTCATAACTCATTGACAAATCGAATTTCAGAAAATCTATCACTTTGTCACAGATTACTGTTCATGTTGTTGCTGATGAATATTCAGGAGTTAGACTTGTTATAGACGTGTCATTTCTCAAGTAATTTATTTTAAATTCAAATTGATTTAAACTGATTTAAAACCGAATCTAGTGCATTAAAATCAACTTGAAACCCGTATGAATCCAATTTAAACTCATTTAAATTTCGTTTAAATCTAAATTTTTCACAATTTATCTTTGGATTTAATAAATTTTCGTAAATGTAAATTGAGCATCCCCAACTTGTTTTATTAATGTTTTAGCTAAAATC
>CAJNOP010001993.1:4686-17089 GCA_905250075.1 Rotaria sp. Silwood1 | reverse complement strand
ATTTTGGTCCAGGAAAGTTAGATTGAGCTGAAATTTTGAGGATATGTTGGAGACATTAAAAGAAGTTCATGGTAAAATTTTTAGCCCAAAACTGTTTCATTTAAGGGAGATATTCATCAAACACGGTCGAAAAATAGCTGATTTGGCAATCCAAATTTCTCTTTCATGGTTCGTCCAATACATTAATTTTTTTTCATTGGAAAGAGCGTGTCAAGATGCAGGGCAGTATGTCGTCCTTTTTTTTTCTGAAATACCTCCTTTTTAATCGGAAAAAAGAATTTACAAACTCAATGACTAAAAAATTGATCAAAAAATGGTATTGAAATTATATAACTGACTAAAGAAAAGGGATATTTCAAAAAAAAGGGCGACGTACTGCCCTGCGTCTTGACATAATCTTTCCAATGAAAAAAAAATATTAATATATATGGACGAACTATGAAAGAGAAATTTGGGATGCGCGTACGAGAAAACGAAAAAGATTTTTGAAAATTCCAAAAAACAGCTGGTTTTTCGAAAACTGGTTCTCTGAAATTCTGAACTATTTCGGAAAAAAATGGAGGTTTTAGAGAAAATTTTTATTGATTCTGAAAGAGCAGGTGACGGGCTATTTTTCTATCGATTTATCTCAATTTTCACAGTTCTCGTGAAAAGTGACTTTTTTTGAGGGGGTGGGGTGGGGGCCTTAATTTTGAACCACAACATGAGTCACAATCGTTTTTTTCGATTGGTCAAAATGATTATCCTGTCACTCTTATTTATTCTACAAAGATTAAATTGTTAGACATTAATATTATATAAATCTAGTTCATTTTATTCAGTTTTTAAGTTTTTATCTTTTGATAGATAACACAACATATGTAAATGATATGCTGAAATAGAATTCAATACATGTTTTATACAACTTTTTTTTAATAAATAGCTTCGATAGTATCAAAAGTTTGTATTGAGCAATTTTTCATAGGAAATGTATCAGAAATTAAAATATATTTATATCTTGGTCAAATGTCATAGCATAGAACTGAAACTTTGGTCATAATCTAGTAAGTTCAGCTCCAAAAAAATCTTAAAGATTACAGCTGATTGGAGTTTTATCAGCACAAAAATCAGGATTTGAGAGAGAAAATATCAAATGATGTTGTTTTTTTCTATAAAATATTCTAGTATAGAGTATTTATTAGAAAACATGCAACAACGTACCACTCGTAAACCTGTTGCATTGTATTTATACGTAGCCCAAAATCCAAGACCACTGATAAGCATTGAAATAAGAGATGCAATAACTGATACACTTTCTTTTGGATTATGTGCAATATTTACGATACCAATAGTTGTATTAATTAACCACAAAGTCTAAACAAAAATCTCCAGTAGAGAATCAAAATAGTTACTAAAATGATCTAACGATTTTTTTTCTCTTATAAAACGAAGAATTTAGGTGTAAAACTATGAATATAATTGATTATTTCATTTTTATGTTAGTTTAGAAAAATGATTTTATTTCTAGTTTATCGAAAACAAAAAACATTCGAATCTTACGAGAAAAATGCCAAGTATAATCAAAAGAATTTTGCGATATCGTTGTATTTGAGGATCTTCAACCAATGCCAATGTTTTAACAACTTGAGAATTACTGTTCATCATCCCTACTCTTTCATTTTCTATTTCATATTTCATTTCTATGAAACGTTGTTGTTTAGTCTTCGACTACTAGTTACAAATGATACGGAGCTAAATAGAAAAACGATGAGTGAGAAAATAAGAAAAAAAAAAGGAAACAAGCAATGATATTTTTCTTCATCTACACCGCTGGACAAAAGTTTAAGCCTTTTTGTTTTTCTTCTTTTTTTCGAACAATAAGTGATAGAAATTTGATTTAAGAAGTGATACAGATAGTATGAAAGATGAACTATTAAATGCGCTACGGGATGTGGCTAGATTTTCTAACTGCGGTTTTTAAAAATTTTAAAAAGATTTTTAGGTAAAAAACGTGTTTTTTGCCTTTTAGTATTCTTTTGTTTTTAACCGAAAAGTTTTCGCTAATAAAAAATTGAAACCTTGATGCTTCGATAGAGAATTTCACGAGCTATCCACTACTACAAAGATTTTCAAGTTTGCACTCTATTTTGGTCACCTAAAGTCCATTTTATTGAATCCGACCTCAAAAACTCGAACAAGAGCGATTTACTTCGTTAAGTTAAATCCTATGTCAATGTATTATACACCAAAAGAAATAGCATAAAAAACTGCACAAGATGATGTATTTGAAGTTTAAAAATAATTAGATTTTCATAGATCTTTTAAAAGAAAAAGTTTTAGCAAAACTGGCTAGCCTTTGTTTTTTAAAACATTCGTCATAAAAACTAAACTTTTTTATTTTTTGAAATTAGTTAGATAAATAGAGCACAAAATTCTAGACAAGAATATGTCTTTCTTAGAAATGAAAAACAATTTGCCAAACACTTTGCTGTGCTCATACGAAAATGTCCTTTTTTTCATAACCCTATAATCCAGCTTGTTATTTCTTTTTATTTCTGAAGTTCTAGTCGATGTAATTCCGAACAAAACGAGACATTTTCTGGCTTTCTAGGTCATTTTTAGACCAGGTTATAAGCAAAATACTTTTGAGAGTGTAACACATGAACAAAAATCGACATGTTTCCACATGAACTGGAAGTTTTTCATGTTAGAACTTTAAGATGTGACGATGAACTAAACCAAGAAAGATATATTCTTGTGTAGAATTTTGTGCTCTATTTATCTAACTACTATCCGTTTCAAAATATAAGAGTCGTGACCATTTTTTCAATAACTTTTCATAGGAACAAGATAGAGTGGTGCGGTTTTCACCATTAGAAAGAGAAAACTTAGACACATCAATCCATCTCAAAATATGATTGGTTGATAATGGACCAATCGGGTACAATCTCGACAAAAATGTTGAACATCTCTATCTGGAGACATTTTTCATTTCAATCCTGCTCATGAATTTATATATTGATAGAAAAAACTTTTCTCTTTCGATCTACGAAAGGTTGACCTTTCTATCTTGTTCCATTCAAGAGTTATAAACGTTTTCCTGAGACCCCTGATTTCAGCTAATTGACCTCGGATCAGGCAGAAAATCATTATGCTGTGTCGAATGGTGATATTTGTTTCTGGATTCAAAACCATCTTCCTCTCTGTTTTAGGAATTTTCTACATTTCACAATATTTACCGCTATATCATAAGAATCGTATCGCATGAGTCCATATTTCAGAAATATTGAAGTAATGCCTTAAGAAGATTTTGAATCCAGAAACAAATATCACCATTCGACTCAGCATAATGATTTTCTGCCTGATCCGAGGTCAATTAGCTGAAATCAGGGGTCTTAAGAAAACGTTTATAACTCTTGAATGGAACAAGATAGAAAGGTCAGCCTTTGGTAAATCGAAAGAGAAAAGTTTTTTCTCTCAATATATAAATTCATGAGCAGGATTGAAATGAAAAATGTCTCCAGAAAGAGATGTTCCACATTTTTGTCGAGATTGCACCTGATTGGTCCATTATCAACCAATCATATTTTGAGATGGATTGATGCGTCTAAGTTTTCTCTTTCTAATGGTGAAAACCGCACCACTCTATCTTGTTCCTATGAAAAGTTATTGAAAAAATGGTCACGGCTCTTATATTTTGAAACGGATAATAATTTGCTAATAACATAAATTTTGTGGGTTGTAGATGTGATCTAATTTCTCTAATTCATCATTTTTTGATGCATTAAGATTTGATAGGTCAAACAATGAATCAGTATCTTTGTAATACGAAGATTTCTTAATTTACTTTTTAAAAATGAAATTATTTTCTAGTATTATTGTTACTCGAATTATTTTGAAATAGTATCAACTCTTCAATTAATTTTAACATTCACAAAAAGTTTTGTTGGAACAAGTTCTGTTTGTATTTACAAAATTTGACTCCGAAATCAAGAGCAACATTTATTCTTGGGAATAAAACTAGTCTAACTTGACGTACTCAATTTTGAAAATTATTTCTCTTATGAGATTATCATACAAGATATCCAAAAAATGCTCTATTGATATTCATCGAGTAAAAGTTTAATTGTGTTGATTTTATAGTTGAAATTGGAAAATGAAGTTCACTTATTTCATTTAAAAATATAATTAAAATATTCTATTTGATAAAAATCATTTGTTACAAGAGATTGAAAACATCAAGCAAGAAAAGTTTTCGATTTATGAATTTATGAATTAAAAATTGAATATCTATATATGTTAGCTGTAAATTAAAAGAAAATGTAGAATTCTATTATATCAAAATGTGTAGAAATTCTCATTAATTAGAATGGTCTATTTCTTTTGATCAATCGTGAGAAAAGTCTGAAAACTGATTTCTTTGACCATTTTCGAACAGAAAATTTGTGTTCTATTAGCTGTTCAATAGATGTATTTTATTTTCATTTTTAGCGAAAATCCATTTTATTACAGTCTAAATCTGTTCTGGTATGAAACAATTTAGTACACTTCGTATACAATTCTTTACTCTCTGAACATAGCATATTCTTCACATTCGTTGAAATATAAGGTCAACTTTTTTGAAAATTCTAATGAATTCTTCAAGAATCTTATTGAACACGTGAGATTTGATTTCGAAATACAATCAACTAAACATAAAAATAAGTAAATAGGTAGGAATTGCAACTGTTCATCCTATGAATTATATTTGTACACGTGACGGATTCGAGAGAACTCTTCAACGTTAATAAAAAAAAAAAAAACTTTTTGACAGATTATCCTCATAAATTTCCTCTACCGTATGTTCGAATTCTAGTATTAGCTATCAATAATTTAAAGTGTAATTCTGTGAAAGATTGAAGCTCTATACAAAAAAAAAATCGACTGGAACCAGTAACTTACCTGGTTGACTTCTAGTACTGCATCCAAATATTTTGTTCCTCATCTCCGATTTTTGTTATTGTTTAGGTAACAGAGTCGTAAGTGTCTATATTATAGAGATAAAGAAAACTACTACGAACAACACTCCTAGGCATATTACAAAGAAACGAACACTATTTCCATCTAACTTTCATGTAATGTGTTTTTTAGCACTGTTTAAATATGAGTCTCCAGTTGTAAATTGCCTTCGAAGAAATATGAGGTGTGAGTGTAGATTTGGGAAAGAAAGACTCACACCCTTACATACTCATATATATCGGCAGATACAGATGTTCGTATTTCAGACTAGGAGCAACTAAAAGATCTGAAACATTCATAGCAAACTTCTCTCATTGAAGTCTGTCTACATACAAAGATTTGACTTAAAATTCGAAACTCAGTTTTTCTTGAGTTTCTGAGAAGGATCATAACCTTTTACTTAAAAGCACAATAAAAATGCAGTATCGCGGCAACGATAAGCTGACAGCACGAAGTCTTCTCAGGGTATTCATAGTTCATTAGGATCTTCATAATGTACACACTCCAAAGACGAAAGCGAGAGTGAGTGCAGGTGTTCTCTTAACTCACACTCACGATTTTCTGGTGTTGACATTCATTACGATTTCCGAAACATAGGTAACAAAAGACAAGATGTTCGGGACTTTGAAGGGACAAAAATCATTTCCGAACATCCTGACACATGACAAGAGCTTTGAATGACTTAGTGCAAAATGTCCCCATCCATATTGGTATGTAGTTTTGCTTGAAATAGCCTATCAATAGATCAATATAAATCATCGATTTTATATCAAATACTGAATATTAATTTGTTTTTACCCAAGCAAACAAAAAAATGCATACGATAGATGCGACGAGCGGTCGAAAATTTGATATATATATATTTTGTTTGTTCTGTTTCAATTCCGATCGCCTCGATACACATCGAATTTCGAGCACTCGGACACTGTACCCTATCGATGACTCATTTTCGACTCGTCGTATATATTTCGACATCTCGACACTCATCGAAGTTTCGAGTACTTAGAGAAAAATCACCCATCGAAATAATACTATCGACTGCTCTAACACATTTTAATCATTCGACTAAAACAAACATATTGAAAGAATCATTTTGAGTCCTTCAAAAGAGTAAAACTGATCATAAGAATAGTTTTGATAGAGAAGTCGAGAATCTTTATCATATGAAACTTCAAAATCCGATTTTTAAATATTCTTTATTTATATTTAATAATTTTAATAAAATTATTCGAGTTTGCTTCATAATTCATCTTAATTTCAGAATTTTCTGATCAAAATTCATCGTCTACCGATTGAAACTGCAATTAAAATTCGCCTGCTTTTTTGACCAATCCAGCCATAAGGAATGTCCACGTTGTGAATTTTAAAAAAAAATGACTAAATATTAACCTCATGCTTCTTCGTGCTAATTGATCGATTATTCCATATTGCACATCATATTTATTCCATAAGTAATTTATACGAAATCTTAAATAAAAAAGTTCTTGTGTCACTTACAGAGATATAAAAAGTTTTCTTTTTTGATGAAATTGTTTTTCATAAAAAAAAAAATTTTCTCAATAAAAAAGATGGGTGATTCCGTGGGAATCCTACCATCGTTACAGTCAACTCCTCCAAATTGCGTCAAAATTTCACGGTTTGTAGAACTTTTTGAGCTGATCATTTTGGTTATAAAAAAGTTAATACTAAGGCTTATAATAGCGGAGAACGAGTTGAAATACTATACCAGGTATTTTCAAAAATTGCAAAATTTCAGAAATTTATGGTAACACGATGCAACCAGTTTTTGGTTTCATTTCACATATTAATTCATTTGTAACAAAATTTCACTCGTAAAAGTATGTAGTTCGGATGAAGTTGTATCGAACTATGTATAATTGAAAAACATTTTCACGACAAAGTATGTGCAACTATTCCGATGTTCCCCTTGCATCAGCACTGAAAAATACTAACAGATAATGAAAAAAATTTTCCACAAAATCCAAATTTCACAGCTTGGTGCTATATAAGGTTTGAAAGAGCGAAGTCTGTTCTATCGATTCCTATATTTAGGTTTCCATGGGAATGAGGTTCTGTTATTAAAAGACAATCGAAATAAAAATTTACCGCATTTTTTCTTACTATAACATAATAGTGGTTCCATGGTATCTCAATCACGTATACAAAAGTGATTCTCGATTTTGATGAAATTTTCAGTATTTGTAGAGCTTTTAATTCTAAACATTTTAATAAAAAAAAGTTTTCAAAAACCTTTTGTTTTGATGGAGATATCGCCAAAATACTAAAGATAGTAAAAGTCCACAATTCTGAAAAAAGTAGATTTTGCACAGTTTTGGTAAACGAATTTTGATAGTTTTAAAGCTAAAACAAAGTCGAAAATAAAAATCCAGACCCTATACGAATTCCTCGTGAAAAGGCGCATGGAACCAGGTAAAGTTAAAAATATTTTTCAAAGAAATTGGTTTGACTTTTGGGATAATTGCCTGACACAGGAAGGTATTGTGTGTATTATGAAGAATGAAGGTAAGCAAAAAAATATGCATAAGTGAAACAACTCTTGTTTAAACTGGTGAAATTTCGTTATTATTTGATGCATTCTTTTTACACAGAATTCGAAGATGCTTTTGCTGATTATGGTGCCCGCTATAATTTCCTCACCCTCTGAACTTGACTGAAATTTCAAACACTTTGTTTGAGATTTCGACCACATATGGCTGGTGATAAACTCTGATCGTAGGCACCAACACCATATTAATTGAACGCAATAGACCAAAGTTATACACCAAACACTATCGTTATCTTACATTGGCTGTATCTCAGTCATAGAACCACTTTGGAAGATGAGAGAACCCAGCATTCAAAAGACTAAGTCTTCAGTATCCTTCGATAGAATGTGCATTAGGAAACCCCTTCAGATTGCTAAGATATCGGCCCAGTAATGGGTATTGACCGAATCCCCATAATCACGATTTTCACTTCGTCATAGTGATAATCACTGTTACATTGATAGCTTCACTTGCTAATTTTTTCTCAACATACCCATAGTCTTGGGAACCCTCATGCAGATGTTTAGTATTACTGTTTGCACTGAAATGGAAATACGACAATATAATGATCTCATCATCGAATATGTCGCCAAAAATTTATATCTCAATGAATCCAGTTGTTCTTTCTACCTTATGTTGCACGCATTAGAAGCTATGTTTATCACTAGAAAATTCTCCTAAGAACTATTTTAATATAAAGTAATATCGTTTTTTATTATATGATAAATGGTCCCCTTAAAACCATTAAAAAAAGAAGAATCTTTTCAGAAACAATTTTTTATCATGTCAATTAGATGTAACATATTTACTTATAGAATTTATGTTTACACGTAATCAGAAGCTTTAGTAATATCAATATGACTTATCTGAGTCATAACAACCATGACTACTAAGATCTATCAACACTTTATATGTAAACTAGAAAATTTCTTCGATTCAACGGTACTATTCCGTATAATGCGAATATTAGTGGATCCAGATGTATACGAAGGACAATACGTATAAATAGCCGGCGTACGCTTTGATATAGAAGAAAACGATATTATTTTATATATAAATGGTTCTTAGGGGAATTTCCTAATGATAAGCACAGCTTCTAATGCATACAATGTAGGGTACAAAGAACAACTGGATTCATTGAAATATGAATTTTTGCCGATATATTCGGTGATGACATCATTATATTGCCGCATTTCCATTTTCGTGCAAACAATAATACTGAAAACTTATGTAAGCGTTCCCGAGACTATGAGTATGTTGAGAAAAAATTTTCAAGTGAATCTTTCAATGTAACAGTGATTTTCCCTCTGACTAAATAAAAATCGTAATAATTGTGATTCAGTCGAAACCCATTAATGGGTTGATATGTTAGTAACGTGAAGAACTTTTTTAATAAAAATTTTATCAAAGGAAACTGAATACTTAATCTTTTGAATGCTGGGTTTTCCGATCTCCAAGTTGGTTCCATGACTGAGATACTGCCGATGTAAGATAACGATAATGTTTGGTGTATAGGTGTGGGAAGTTACCGTTCCTAGACCGTTACCCAGGTACTGTAAGGGTAACGGTTCCTATGGAAGGAGTTACCTGTTACCCGAGTAACTAGTAACGGAACTCTTACGGTTACTCGTGAACGGTAACCTCCCATCTCTATTGTTGTAAAACTTTGGTCTATTACGTTCAATTCATGTGGTGTTGGTGCCTATGATCAGGACTTATCAATAGTGAAATGTTGTCAAAATTTCAAACGAAGTGCTTGATATACTAGTCAAGTTCAGGAGGTGAAAAACATATGGCGGGCACCATAATAAGCAAAAGCATCTTCGAATTCTGTGTAAAAAGTTGTTAGCGCAATCCCTTGTGGGATTAAAAATGTGAAACACGATGTAGCTGCTATAGTCGATGTGTTCTAAAAGCTGTTATTCCTTTATGCATGTCTATGTGCATTTCTTCATAATGCTTTACCTCATATTGTAGACTTTCGACAGGATAATACTTCATATATGCTTCAATTATATGTGAGTTATATATCTTCTATGATATTTCTTTGAAGTCTTCTGTCACATTCTATAATGACCTCTGAGTTCTGTCTGTCACAGTCTGTGATTAGTGATGAGTGATTAGTTAATTATATAGTAATTAATTAGTTGATTATGTAATAATTGATTAATTAATTAAAACCTCTGTCACGGTTTATGGTGGGTCATATGAGTGTCTGTCACGGTCTGTGAGAGGGACGGGGGTGCAAATTTCTATCCCTAAACACTTCAACAGACCTTTCAGATCGTGTTTCACAAAAGAATGCATCAAATAATAACGAAATTTCACCAGTTTAAACAAGAGTTGTTTCACTTATGCATATTTTTTTGCTTACCTTCATTCTTCATAATACACACAATACCTTCCTGTGTCAGGCAATTATCCCAAAAGTCAAACCAATTTCTTTGAAAAATATTTTTAACTTTACCTGGTTCCATGCGCCTTTTCACGAGGAATTCGTATAGGGTCTGGATTTTTATTTTCGACTTTGTTTTAGCTTTAAAACTATCAAAATTCGTTTACCAAAACTGTGCAAAATCTACTTTTTTCAGAATTGTGGACTTTTACTATCTTTAGTATTTTGGCGATATCTCCATCAAAACAAAAGGTTTTTGAAAACTTTTTTTTATTAAAATGTTTAGAATTAAAAGCTCTACAAATACTGAAAATTTCATCAAAATCGAGAATCACTTTTGTATACGTGATTGAGATACCATGGAACCACTATTATGTTATAGTAAGAAAAAATGCGGTAAATTTTTATTTCGATTGTCTTTTAATAACAGAACCTCATTCCCATGGAAACCTAAATATAGGAATCGATAGAACAGACTTCGCTCTTTCAAACCTTATATAGCACCAAGCTGTGAAATTTGGATTTTGTGGAAAATTTTTTTCATTATCTGTTAGTATTTTTCAGTGCTGATGCAAGGGGAACATCGGAATAGTTGCACATACTTTGTCGTGAAAATGTTTTTCAATTATACATAGTTCGATACAACTTCATCCGAACTACATACTTTTACGAGTGAAATTTTGTTACAAATGAATTAATATGTGAAATGAAACCAAAAACTGGTTGCATCGTGTTACCATAAATTTCTGAAATTTTGCAATTTTTGAAAATACCTGGTATAGTATTTCAACTCGTTCTCCGCTATTATAAGCCTTAGTATTAACTTTTTTATAACCAAAATGATCAGCTCAAAAAGTTCTACAAACCGTGAAATTTTGACGCAATTCAAAGATACTTTTGTAATTCGTGGTAGGATTCCCACGGAATCACCCAGATATAATTTTTAGTGTTCAAAAAATAATCTTTTTTGTGGATGAAAAATAATATTTCTAATGTTAAAAAGAAATTTTTCTCTCTGAAAAAAAAATATTATATTTAGTTTTAAAAAAATAAAACAGAAAAAAAACATGAACAATAAGTACTATCTTCTTATGAATTAAAAAGATCGATTTGATATGAGAATAATAGTTCATATTTAGTTGAACTGTTCGATGAAAGTGAATCTTAAGTACCCATGTTTAAACCTACTTCTCCGCAAATGTTCGATAGGTTTCGACTATTCAAAATTTATATTCGACGGGTCTGGACAACTCGAAATTAAGACATCTACCGAATAAAAATTCTTTTTTTTTTCGATGAAATTTCGACCTATCGGAAACGATTATTCGAGTAGTTGAAAACTGCTAATAAAATAACCTATCGTCGAGTCCTGGACCCATCGGAAAATGGCAAACCCAAGAGTAGATTTGAAATTTCGATGCCCAACGGAAGCCAAAATCGACGCATCGAAATACCTATCGAATGTTTAGTTGGGTATTAATTAATTAACTTGAGTTCATTATTTCCGAAATAAACACTTTTTGTTTTGAATAAAAATATTAACCACATTGGTCGAGAAACATTGTCTCTATTAACTAATACGAATCAAAACTTGTGTTAATTTTCTTTTTGTAAAATAATATAGAGTAAATAACAGATTTGATATTCATTGACTCAATATCGTAAGGCCTCTCTTTCTCTCGATTCGTACAGAGAAAAGAAAGAAAAGAACACGGCATGTGTTCTTATTAACCGTTGTTTTTTATATCAGTTCATATGAACTTTTCCATAACGTTCACGAGAGAAAAAAAGTCAGTACTCTATTTAATGGATAAGAAAAAAGTTCATTCGATTCGACCATAATGATATTTATTTGTCTATGTGATTCAGTCTCGCCCTCAGATAGCCGTGCTGTATCTCGTTGTATGACCTGACCGTCAATATCTGCGTTACCATTCATTGATGATTGTTCTCTTTCCTATATATTTTCTCTCTGTCGTTGTTTCTTCTATTCGTCTATGTTATTTTTTCTTTACCCTTCATCTCTTATTGTATCTCTCTCTATTTCCCCTATATATAAATACGTCTTCAATGTAAAGTAGAGATACTCTGAAAATGTGAAGTAGCTAATAATAAATGTGAGTGTCGAATAGCAGTCAGCAACCGGCAATCCACTTTGTCGTAACATCGATTGTAACAGACGAAACGAACTCTGGATATTTTCTTGTTATCTGTTTCTCCGACACATTTAGTGTTTTCACCTAGAATTCAAATATACTTTTTTTTTCTTCTAAAGTCAGATAGTAGATATATTACAGTTAGTTGTGAACGTGTGGATATTTTTATAACGGTTAAGATTAGAAGAAAATCTTAACGTCAGACTCTAATAGACAGTAAATATTTAAAATAGTATCTTACCTATATTCATCTATGACATGTTTTATCTTTGTTTACAAAACAATGGAGTATGAAAATATAAAAAGAAAAATGAACAAGAGTTTGTTGA